>WEIS01064669.1:0-49608 GCA_013389965.1 Todus mexicanus
CTGCAATCATGTGGACAGACAGATGGGTACGAAGGCACAGGAGAAGAGAGGTAATGGAGAAAACCAAGATACACTTCTGCAGGGAAACAGAAGAACTAAAACATTTCCAGCACCTCCTGAGCAGCCCTGATGAGAGTGAAAAGTGGCATCTCTGAAGACACCCAGATGAGCCAACAGTGACTGGCAGCTATGACAAAACAAATGCAAACTTGTTCTGTAAAACGGTCTCTACACCACAACTCTGAGCAGCAAAATACCGTCAATGTGATGTGTGGAAAGTGCACCTTATTCCCCAAACCGCTGGCACCTGTTAGGGTAACAAAAATAGCAAGACTTTCGGTAATACGAACTCTATTCTTATAATATTTAACTTAACTTCCTGTGTCTTTGTGTTATTGAAGGAAGTGAAACTCATGCATAGCATGTTTATATTACTCTCCTTTATAGTAGACTTGCAGACAATGTCAGGTCTGGAGAGATAAGAGCTGCCTCTAGGACATGAATTCTCATGAGGATTAGACAGTCACCATCTGGGGCCTCGCGTTTATCTGCAGCAGCTGCAGCCTAAATATCAGTGCTGGATAAAACGGGTGCTGGTTCTGAAGTGTTTTAACAAGTTGCTGCAACTTGGTTTCAATTACAGTTTGCTGTCTTTTGAAAAAAATGGAAGAATAAACAGCAGAATGATCTCTCTTCTCAGCAGGAAAGTACCATCGGATGCTCACTGCAGCTCTGTGACCTTCCATGCTGCCGAAAAGAAAACCCCAAATCACAAGAGTTCAGGTGAAAAGGTTTAGTAAAAAGACCTAATGAAAAACAGGACATGGCAAAAGAAAACATCAAACGTTTTCAATACACTACTCCACGGGAATTTGCTGAAAAGTAAAACCTCCAAATGTCGAGCAAAACAAACCATGTGAGGGGCTGCAAGTTTCGGTATCTGGAACCTTTAGAGTTTTGCTGCAAGTAAGGAACTCAAGGCAACTGTCCGAGATCATGATCCTGGTCAGCACTAGGAAGAAACAGGGGCTAGCAAACCACCTGCACTTGCTCCAGTCTTGTCTGTGGACAAGCAAACCGAGCATGGAGATTGTCCTCTGCTGTGTGTGCCAGGCACCAGAAAGAGACCATGCCTATAGATTTCTGGCACTTTCTCATATACCTACTCTTTCCTTCCTTAATTCACTTATTTCCTGCTGCAGTTGCATCTTGTTCTGTAACTCTGTTAAGCAAATCACAGGGCACTGCCTAAGAACAATCCATATACCTCATTAAAATAATAGATTTCTAAAAGGAAATGCTGCTGATAAAAAAGCTGTTTTAAAAGGTATGGAATAAAACAACCAACAGGAGGAAGGAAAAATTTTGGTGTGATCTCTGGGCCTGTCTTTCTGCTTCAAAATGCAGAAGATTCATTGGCTTCTTGGAGTTTAATAAACTTGAGAGACCTTGTGAGAAATTAATAAACTTAGAGAGAATGTTGTGGTTTTGTGACAACGGCTGTCTCACTGCGTTGCTACAGAGCTGAAAAGGGAGGGTTTCTTACTTGACTCCATTCCCTTGTCCTAGGGTGCTCATGTACATCGCCTGCACTCCAATGCTGTCACCTAAAACAGGACTGAAGTTAAAGATGTCCATGTTAGACTTCTGAAGGAAGCAAAGTGCCACTTAGATCTCTTCTGCAGGAGAAATGAACAGCTCTCAGACTGGATGTGCCAGGGCCTGGGGCCCCACTGCTGATAAGACCCAGGAGCAAAGAACATTCTCTTCCAGCGTGAAAGAGCCTCCAGATATTCTCTGCGATTCTGAGACACCTTTGAATTTGGGTTAGAAGTTCCCGTTACTGAACATACCGCTGTTTTCCTGAAGCTGGCTGGAAATGCCATAGAATCCTACAAACACAGGCTGAAAGGGACCTCCAGGATCACCTGGTCCAACCTTTCTTACCCAAAGACTGGTTTAGACAAGACAGCCCAGCACCCTGTTCACCATGTTCCATACTGAGTACCAGGACATGGGATGGTGAAGCCATCAAGATAAGTCAGCTGAAGCAAGAACATGCCAAATCATCAGAAAGCAATTAAAATATCCAGTCTGATGCCTGGACAAAGCCTGCAACCACCCTACACGTTCCTTCAGTAGAAGCCAGACATTTCCTTACAAGATATTTCTGCGGGTGGCACGGAGTGACTCACCACTATCGAAGAGGCGCCTGCTCAGTGTGGGGTGCTCAGCACTGTCCAGCCAGACATGAGGCTTACACAATTTCAAAAACACATTGGAAACATGCTCTTCACATTTCAATATGTATTTTTCAAAAATATATTGAATATATAGAATTTATAGATCCAGATGAAACCTTTAGATAAAGCAAAGTCTAATTACAAGATTAGGTTTAGATTTTTTTTTTTCACTAGAACAAGCTACAGATTTTGGACATTACAGCTGCACATCAGAGCATCCCATCTACCTTTTTCCTACCCAAAGCACAGGTATCATGGGTCACTCAGGAAAAACTGATCGAACCAGAGCCTCTGACCAGCTCATGTTGTCACTTTAACAGACCACAACCCACTCTGTCCTACGCCAGGATTCGTTCAGTATCCACCAACCCGGGGAGAGGTGTGCGACAGAAAGGCCCACCAGCAGATGTCTTAGGAAAGAAGAAAAGAAAGAGAATCTACTGTAGTCAACAGACAAGCAGGATCTCAACAGGGCTCACTGGCCATGGTAAAGCAGCTCTTCATGGCCACCAGGACACAGCTTCATACAGCTGCATTGCCACGACTGGCCAACCGGCACCAACCCGAGAGCCTCCTGCTCTATCTACTCAAAATATCAAAACCAGTCTTGGATGTGGCATAAGTGACCAACCTCTTCTCCTCTAGACTAAGAAGCACAGGGGCCTTTTAGGAAAAACTGCAAACGTTATGTTTCAACACAGCCATCAGGAAAGGCAAATCTCCCAGAAGAAAGAGTCCAGTGGGGTAATGAAGTTCATAGGACAAGCTGGTTTGGGAAGAGCCCTCAACCGCTTCGACAGAGGGGAGCCTAAGGCCTGCTGCAGAAAAGACCAACTTATGCTTCTTCAAGGGAACCCCACAACATTGACCAGCAGGAGGGCTGGTGGCAGGATGGGACCCTCCAGCTGGGATGGGGCAGCCCCTGAGTCCAGCACCCCTGGTAGCGCGTTGGAGCTGCCACCATGCAATGCAGCCTGCTGTTGCCCACCTTCTGGAGATGATCTTCCCCACCCTTCAGGTCACTTGTTAACCACGCCAGCTCCCGCAATCCAGCTCAGTGGATAGTGGCACTGGACTGCGAACCTGTTTGGAGCTCTGGTGCCTACAGCAGTATGGCCCCAGAAATGCCCATTCCCAAGGGTACCCATCTCCTTCATAATGTGAAGGAGCCACATCACAAAATAACAGTAAGAAGTGGTGAATTACAGTAACAGCCTTTTCCATTCTACCTACAGAGGGCTGGGGCCACCTGCAGCCTTTGAGACATCATAGAATCATAGAACTGTTTTGGTTGGACGAGACCTTTACTGTCATCGAGTCCAATCTTGCATTTTACTTGGACACAAACAGAGCTGTAGGAGCTCGGACCAAATATTGGTGGCCAACTCTTGGTTTGCACCTGGGGACCCTGCACCCAGGGAGAAACACAAGGGCACCGAAACCTCTCCTGTTCGCCCTCGCTGTTGGCACCTCCTCGTGGCCCTTCTGAGCACACAGAGCATATTGGGGCATACGGTTACAGAACTTAATGACATGAAGCTTGAAGAAGGGCTGTTTCAAAGATCAGTTTTGCTGGATGCTGCCTAGGTTCTTGCACTGAAGAGAAAACGACTATTTTAAAATGATCCCTTTCTTCACACTCACATGATTTCACACTCTCTCTATTTGAAGCCTCATTTAAAAATAGCAATCAAGAAGTATTTGGGGTTACCATGAAGTATGAGATACACTCTGTTGGAATGCACTCACAAATTTCAGTTTTGTATAATGATAACATTTAAAAGCGTAAATACATACACAATTTTAAATGCCTAAAATTCAGACTCCAGCTTCAATAAATACTGTGTGCACAATAATCTTGATGATGAAACAAAAATAACTGGATTTCTGTAACAACTAACCCTGCATGTCCTACCTTCTCACCCGTTTTGTTCTTGCCACGTAGTTTGTTCACATGTCGAGTTCAACATGTTCTTAATGCACTGATATGGCCAAAAAAGGTAAGCTGCATCACTGTATTTGACAAGACACTGAAAACTGAGTTGAGATGGTTCTCATGAGCCAGCAATGCTCATGGTATAGGAGAATTGCCACCAACACTCCCAGTTGCGCCTCTCTGTCTTCACGTTGCTCAGGTCTAGCCCCATCAGACTCATTTTAAAAGCATTTTAACCTATTGCTTCTGAGGACCAGGATGTTGCAGGCAAACTGCTGACTCCATCAACTTTGTAGAATTATGGACTTATAGAACTGTTTTGGTTGGAGGAGATCTTCAAGATCTAACCAGTCACTGGTATATTTTCAACCACGTCCTTCTACTTGTGCACTGTTTCAGCAGTGCAGAACTGATGAGCTGGCCATCGGGTTTCAGCACCTTCAGCATTCAAGAGCTGCTGCAATATGATCACCCCTGAGCGCTCCTGGTGCTACAACTTCCAACCTATTTTCTGCTACTTTAAACATTTTTCCAAACCCACGAAACATGAAGGTGTAAGCTAAAGGCTACATGGATGAAATCCAAATTCCACTGTGTATCAATTTTATGTAAAACAAATAGGGTGGGTAACAACCACTGGATCTTGTTTCACAACAAACAGTGCCATTAAAAGCCTGTCCAGTCGTTGAGAATTAACAGATGTACAGAATAAGCGAGCAAAAGTCGCACATTTTTCTGGTGGGTATGTGAAGGAGCACACCACACTGTCAGGAGATACTGCTGCGTCAGCCCAGCCTCCTATCACGATGCTGCCAAGGGTGGCCCACAGACGATGGCCAGCATGCACTTTTGTGATGGACAGACAGAAGAAGTCATGTAAGGTCAGGTCCCCTTGGATGCACTGACCTCCACCAGCGTCCACAGGCAGATGTAAAGTCCTCCACTGACCATGTACCAAGTGTGCTCTCCCTAAAACCTCAGGTTTATTCTTCCAGGGACAGACCATAGACATGTCGAGGAAGATCTTCTGCCTCAGCCCCTTTTTCTTTGCCTTCAGGTAAGGATGGTGTCCCCCCAGGACCCTGACACCTGAGCCCCAGCATCCCCTGGCTCTGCTCTGCACAGGGCAGTGCCGACCCCTCTCCTCACCTCATCGCACTGATGGCTCATTTGGGGACTGGTTGCTCTCAGGGCCATGCTTTGTCCAGCCAGACCCACCACCATCCACAGCTTCTCACACTCTCCCTCAGATGCTCCCAAGGCCTATGAACACACATTGAAATTTTGCTGGAAAGGTTTAAAGAGCCAGTAATCCCTGCTGTGTTTCTAACAGAGACAGCAGCACTGTACAGTGAGATCCAGAACACGTTCAGGGAGGTTAAAAATAAAACCTAAAAAGCGACAAAAAAGCCCAAGCACAACTGCTTTAACACGAGTGAAAGGCAACACACAATAGACACAGCAAGCTACACGTTATTTTACCAGTCTAGCACTCTGTGTAGACAATTACATGCTTAAACATTAAGATTTCCTAAGCTGGCTTAGTAGTCTCCATCCAATAGTTTGAAGGATCTGTTCTACAAGAAGATTGTTTAAAAGTTGAGGAATAAAAGGAATGGAAGCACAAAAATACAGTTTTCAGAAGGAACATCGCTTCCTGTAAAATAAGTAAACAGCAGTATAATGGGCTTGCTTTTTCCCCACGATGAAAGCAAGTTCATAAAAATAATTATTAAAATGAAATTTCTGAATTTGTGATGTAATTCCTTAAAATTGCCTCTTACACTGGAAAAGAAAAGAAAGAAGAAAAAAGGCTAAGTAGTGCTTCCCATGACTAAATGGATTAATTCCTCAGTACAACACAATTACTGCTCTCCACAAAGTTTCAGTGAACAACTAAATAAACACTCAAAGCATATTTTACACAAAGAAAATACCTACTCTAAGGAATAACCCAAATGCTAAAAAGTTGACATTTTGTGTGAAAAATATAGAACAGCTGTATAAGGAAACAGGAGAAAGAAAAGGACATTTTCAGCAGGTTTATGGGGTGACATCTGCTGACAAATGGCTATCTCTGTTGAAACCGCCCTGTTCACATGCCTGTTTTATTTCTGGATGTCTTTCTCCAAGTGACATTCCTCTGACACGGGGAGCTTAGCCTCAGCCGGGCTCAGCCTGAGGAATAGCAGAAAAAGGAGGAAGAGGAGGAGGAGAACGAGTAGGAGCAGAAGCACGAGGAGAAGCCACTGTGCAGGCCAACGCGGAGCCAGAGCTCACAGCGGCAAAGGGACCTGCTGAGCGCAGCCACACTATGGGTCCAGCCACCCCTGTACGCCCCTGGACAAAGCCCACGCCAGGGGCACGTGCGGCAACTCTTTCCTCGACAAGTTGGCGAGGCGAGGTCAGCTCGAGCCCCACGCTGCACCAGGAAGGAGACAGCCAGGGCACTCCTCTGCCATCACGAGCACTCTGTGTCACGTGTTCTAGTGCAGAAATGGGTCTGACTTTGATTTTTGCAAGTCGAGTACCACATCTGTAGATGATTGCACGGTGCTTTCGGTAGATGCATTACATAGTGTTTTTTTACAAAACAAAGAAACAAAAAGCTCACAGGCTGTAAACCACTGTGGGTGGAAAAACAGGTAAAGTTTTCCCCAGCTTCTAAATATCCTCAATTTCTGCCACTTCACAAAAAGTCCAAACATGCAAGTCTCGTTCTTCTCCCTGCCTGTGAAGGGCCCCGGCGTGGGCTAAGCTCTTAACACCAGCACTAGCCAGTTTGTAACACACTACCCTGCATTACTGCCGAAATGGGGTTTTCTATTCAACAAGGCACACCTTGTCTGTACACAAAAATTCTTACTTCTGATCCATCTCAGAAATACTCTGCATTTCAGCGGGTCAGCAGCACTTCTATGAGTTTTTAATGCAGAATTAAACAGGAGGAAAACCATCACTGTGTCTCAAAATCATTATAAGATCACAGCCTTTGAGGGTGTAATGCCTGACTGTTGTGAAAATATTACAATGACAGAACGCGGATACAGGTCGTATTCTATGTTACCGCTACCTCTCTAACAGTTCAACAGCAAGCTCCCACCGGAGTGAGACTCACCCAGTTAGTGACTGTCCTCAGGTGAAGGCGTGTCACTAAAAGGCTGCGCGTTATGCCGAGCTTGGCACGTTTTCTACACTCCTCTTTAACACATTGATCAAAATTTCCAGCAATGAAACAGCCACTGGAAAAGTTTGGGAGGTTTTCCTCTTCCCAAAGAAGATGGTTCATATTCAAGCTGACAGCCACAGAGGAAGCATTACCATGTCTCTTTTAATTGCTCCCAGTGACTGTGACTCACCACAAAGTAAATAACTATAACCAGCATTTTGCTCAGGGCAAGGAACACCCGGCAGGAGCATCTAGCCATGTCAGCAACCTTTGGCCAGCTGTTCAAGACAGGGAAGAAGTGAAGAGCTTTCTGCATCCAGCCAGAAACAAGGGAGATGAGGTTCCCCAAAATCAGGTGTACCAGAAAGCGACTTTCCCCACCCCTCCCATTTTTTTTTCTTTCCTCACCGGGAACAGGAACATGAGGTTATGAATCCTAGGCAATATGAAAACATTCAGAGGCTTACCTCTGTGTGATATTTTAAGGGTTTAAAAGTTAATTAAAAATACGTATTTTAGAAAGTGAGCTAAAAGAATGTATTTTAGAGAGCAGGGAAGCATAAAGGAATGCCTAGAAGAATTTTGTGCTGAGGCAGGATGGCTTCATTTCAGCACATTAAGAACGATGCTGAACTATAGTGTCTGGCACAGAACCCTCTGCTCTTACTGGTCAGCATCAGATTTCTTTCCTCTTGCTTATACCTCTAGATGGTACACAAGAAATTACCTATTCCCAGACTATTTGGTTTAGAGCTTCATATGCTGCAAGATGGCTAAGAGCTTTTATTCCTCTGTTTCAAGAGAAATACTGCCTTTGTCCATGCTAGTGGGGCTTTTTAAAACGCATCCTTGGGCACAGCTTGTCACTGACACGAGGGTACAAACACCCTCCACATCTGATACAAGTTTCCCTCAAACCAGGACACTCTTATCCTTGGAAGTGAGGTGCTGGATTCACCAGGTTTGTGTTGGAGGCTGCTAACAGAGATTTCTCTAATTCCATTAACGTCAGTAAAAAGAACAGAAGTTCCGTAGATAAGCCCGCATTTCTTGTTTTCCTGTGTTGGTGCTCCCTTACACCAAAGGCACGCAGTAGGTTACGCCAACTGTACTTAACATGTTTGTAAAAGTTATAAAGTTATAAATCCTATTATATTGCATAATCTCTAGATTACATTCAAGTGGATTAAAAAACCCCACACACCTTGTTAATGAACTTTACATTTTCATAGCACCATTTACACTGCACAGAGGAATTCTGTTACTTTGGATTAAAAGTTTATGAAACCGCATTTTCTTACAGGATTTCTCACACAGCATATTCTGCCTGTCCTGGGAATCCACTCCCCTGGACACACTGGCAATTTCCTCACCCACACATGTGCTTTTTACCTCCACTGGGTTTTCACCAGCACTTTGCCTCAGAGAAAGCAGCAAAAAGGCGTCAACTGTTCAGACGGGCACCGACAAAGACCTGGACCCCTCCACTGCCCCCTCACAGGTAGCTGGGAGAGGGCATCGAGCAGCAAGAGGGATGGCATATGCCATGGGCACCACTGTCGCCCACCTGGCCACCAGCCACCACCAGCAGCAGCCTCAGCCTTGTCTCAGCAGTCATCCCAACAGCAAATCCGACTTGGCCCCTCCGCTGGATCTCCAGAGAACAGGGAGGGCGAGGGCTGTGCAAAGTACTATTGTGTAGAATGGAAAAAAGTATCTTTGTCATGGTGGCTCAACACAGAGGAAGCCGGAGTTTCAGAAACAGCTTTTTTGCAATGGATGAATGAGTTTTCCCGATCCCTTACAAATAACATGGAAACTAATGTAAATCTGCAAAGCCACAAAGGCCCACTGGTGCCTCCTGGGCAGGTTTTTAAGGCATCAGGTTGTAGAGCTGCAACTTTCTGGTGAACAGCACAAGTAACATCAGCTCAAAAGAAAAATGGTATTTATCAAAACCCATTAAGTTTTACAACAATTTCACACCAACTGAAGAAACAAACCTTAAAGAGTAAAAATCAGCAGTTGTGAATATAGCACATATGGGAGACAGAACACTGCTCTGTGAGCAAGGGGTTGTAAGATCCTGGTGATGTTGTGTTTAGAAAAAACAAGTAAAATTATTTTCAAACAAATGTCAATGCTACAATCGCTTGTCTAATCTTCAGAATGTGCTAGCATCGGTAAAAACAGGAGGAAATCTGCAGGAGGTAAACACCCCCTTGCCAGGTTCAAACTGCAAAACAATAAAAGGGTATGAACACAACCTATAGCAACTATATGTTATTACAGCACAGCCCTCTTGCCTCAGACACTCAGAGAAGAATGTGCAGCTAAACAAATGCAAAGTACATAAACATTTACTGTAATGCTACTCATGCAGACTAAGAAAAATGGTATCACAAAACCAAATCAACAGAAAACCACATCACCGGTGACATTTTCACACGGCCTACCATAGGCAAGTTATGTAGCCATGGGTTTCACCTCACCCTCCATGCTGCAATTCAATTTATGAAATAAAGCATGTCTGCCATCAGAACTTTGAGAACAAGACTTGAAGGACCTGGCACCCCTGAGTCTTCAACAGGACAATATAACTGTAGGAGTGAACAGACTCATCTCAAATTCCTTAACTCCGCAGTTTTGAAGCTTTCCAGTTTTCCCTCTGAGAACCCACAGAAATCTGCTCTTCTCAGCAGAAAGTGCTTTTCTCAGCAGAAAGTGCGATGTTGCCACAGTCAGACATCCATCATATTCTGCCCTAAAGGGAGCTGCCACTCACTCTCCATCCTGCCCACATGGGAGAAGTGTTGGGCACACAGAGAATGCCCCTTGCGGTGACACTGAGCGCTGGGTATCGGGACATGCTGCTGCCAAGCCCAGCCTCCTCTTCCACCCAGCAGAAGGCAACATTCCCAGATGGGAACCCAGCGCCTGGGCTCCCAGAACAGAAAGGTGAGCAGAGCAGCAAACACCCCGACCGCAGGACCAGCAAGACTCAGAGCAGAGCGATGGGGACCACTGTGGAGGCCCAGAGCAGGCTTCCGATGCAGTGGAGTTGTGTCTGGCCACAGATGTTCAACTCCTGTGGCTGCCTGGTACCACCTCTGGCAGGCTCCCTGTGGAAGGACAGGCAGGTTACAGCTCCAGGAGCTCTGTGCCACGGAGGCTTCTAAGGCATCACTTCATCTGCCGGTTGAGTGCAACACCATGAAACCATCCTCCTGGCCAGGCTTGAAATGATCCTCCAGGTGGAACCAGAGGAGGGGCAAGAAAGGGATGAAAAAGGTCAAAGAAGGGAATGGGAGTGGGAAAGAGGTGCCAGCAGGAGCGTGGCCCTGAGATTCCATCAGAGGTTCAGAACGGAGCCAAGCAAGGTACACGGCACAGCCTCATGGATGCCTCCCCTCTCTAGCTGTGTGCATCCACCAGAATGAAAACACTGATATTCATGACCCAACTGCCAATCCAGGGGCTGCAGAAGCTGGTGGCATGACTGGCTCCAGTTGTTTATTTGGTGTCACTTTGGTACCACAGACAACTGGAGTGGATGGTGCACAAGTGTCACTGTTCCCTCCATCGCTGGCACGGGGCTCAAAGAGCTGGGTTAAGGAGTGTCTCAGGTAAACTCATCTCCTCTGCTAGATCATAGAAACACAGCCTGCCCAGTTAAGTCCAGAGAAAACGCTCTGCTAAAGACCTTTCTGAAGCTGCTTAACACTGATGCCATACGCACATGTTCACAAAGTGGGGCAGGCCCTAACTGGGGAAACCTTCCACTGGGGAGGAGGACGTCATCCTCCACCAACTCCCACAACAGAAGTCTGCTGCCTCCATGGACAGACCCAGTGGTCAGCTTCTGGGGTAAGAGTCCACAATAACAGGAGTCCACACCAGAAGAACAACCTGCTCCTGCCCAGCTATGGGTCAGGAGGGTTTTGACATGAACAAAGGACCCAGAGACATCAAGTTACTCCCAGTTCTGCTACAAAGAACGAAGACTTGGGCAGCTGATCCCATACTTTGTGTAATCTGAACACAACTGTGGTGTGACAGTGGGCGTTTTTCACTCCTCTTGCCAAAGAAGGACTGTGGGACAGCAGAGAGGCCTGAAGGAAACCAGTAGAGCCACTATCTTCTCCCTCTTCTCCAACTAGTCTCTGCTTGCTTCCTAGAAACATAAATTTTCATGGAAGCACAAGAATCTGCTCAAGGTCCTTTGGACTTTCTAGTTCTCTTCACAGTATTAATGGAAAAACATGATTATGCAGCTGGCAGACGCCTGCAGAGTGGTGTGTCCACCAGCACCCATGGCCACCAGCCAGCTGTGGCTTCCCAGGTGATGCGCAGATGCAAACCCGGCCTGCAGTGAGGTGCTGCTCAATCCCTCTGCCAGGCACCTCAACAACCACAACACTTTCCCGTGAGGGTGGCAGAGCCTGGCCCAGGCTGCCCAGAGAAGCTGTGGAGTCTTCCTCTCTGGAGCCATTCCAAACATGTCTGGACAATGCAATCCTGGACCCCCTGCTCTGGGTTACCCTGCTGGAGCAGGGAGGTTGGACCAGATGATCTCCAGATGTACCTTCCAACCCCCACCATGCTGGGATTTGGTCACATTTTCAGATAGCAAGGGCTTCCCACAGGGTTCAGGCAGAAGAACAAGCACACAAGGAATAACACTCCCTCCAAGAGACAGGTTCACTGGGGTTTTTTCCTAGCATTGATTGAGAAAGGAAGCAAACACGTTAAAAAAAAACCCCATCGAATCACAAAGACGAATTGAAGTAGTAATTATGGATTGTATGAGGTTGCTTTAAATTTTAACATCACTGCATAAAATTAAAACATTATCATAAAAACTTGGTCAAACAGCAATTTTTGTAATTCTTTTTCTTCGGTGTTAAGTATACAAAGTACAACATAGATGTACTTGTTTAACTGTGACTTTATGACTTATGCAAAGCATCAACCATTATTCCAGTGCAAGTCTCCTTAAATAAACTTTTCTAAGACACTGGAAAATGGAGGTTGTGGATTAGTGAGCAGTGAAAGATGAGGTCATCTAGGCCTATTGAAACCGCGTTTTGAGACCTCGCGGACCAACAATAGCGGAACTTCAGCAAATCCTCTGAAGTACACCCCCTTGTTTTCCATGCAGCCTGGATTAGTCTTGAGCTTCTAGATCTAAAAATACAATAACCCTTTCACTCACATATAATAAAGAGAAATAGACTATACTAAAAAAAAACCCTAATAGGTTTATTTACATGCCCAGCACATAGGACTCTTTTGTATTTACAATACAGAGGGGAAAACAATACAAAACAAATGGCAATTCAAAAAAAATAGGGTTTTTTCCAAGCTGTTTGGACGTGGTTTGCCATTTTCACAGTGGTGTAAAATAAAAGGCATTCATGTCTTGAACCGACGAATGCACAGACCTGGGGTAGTGTCAAGGCCGTGTTTTAACACGCCTAGTTTTTGGAACACAATGCTGTGAGAACAAACAAATTCACATGCTCAGATAGGTCCTGTAAAAATTCCTGAAAGCATGCAGAGGACAAAGCTGAACACCGCACCTAATTTGGGGTTACATTTGCCCAAAAGCAAGGTGTGTCTGGGGGCAGATCCCACAGCTGGCACTGAAGGACTTCGCTGCCAATCTCAGCAGCAGAAGGTCAAGGTTACAAAAAGTGTGATTTTTACATGAATGCATATTTGACATTTCAAAGCCACTGGGAAAGAATTAAACATATGATTCTACCTGAGCTTTCTGAGGTGTTCTACCACTAGGAAAAAAGGAAAATAACTCCACAGGCAAGCTATAAATCACCCTTGGTGTGTGATGTTGAGGAGGAAGGACAAGGAGCTTCACTTGTCACATGAGAAAATGAGGGTAGGGCATTTCCACACATCGGGATCGTAGCACTCGATTCCTTTGCAGCGCTGTCACCCCTGTGTGCAGTGGGAACAATGTAAAAGGACTTCTGAAAGGGCGGGAATACCCAGGCTTGCTAAGAATAAGCGTGAAAAACCGCATCGCTGCTTTCTACGGTAGCTGCTCTGAGCTTCCAACAACACAAAGGCGGGACCACGGAGAAGAGTCAATGACCACCATGTTCACCTCCTCCAGCAGTAAACAGTCCACCAGAGGCTTTAAGCAAACTAACCAGTTTTAAATCCTACCATCACAAAGTGACTGAAAATCAGGAGCTGCAAGCACCATCCTGTGGATGTTTCATGGATGTCACAGAGGACTGGACCCCAGCCTGCATACTGGTTAGAGACAAGGCAAAGATTTTCCACTATTTTCCTAAACTACCTGAATATGAAAGGGACTTAAATAAATTTTGATCTCTCATAGAAGTGATTATTTTTTCATAGGATGAAATGACTGTAGATCTTGCCATAATATCCAATCTCTGCACTAAAAAAAACCAACCCTGAAGAAACTGTCTTCCTACCAGTAGCAACAAAACAAATCAACTCTCACAAAGCACACATGTTTTGTAAATCTGGGCAGGTACTTCCATATTTCTATGAAAGGCTGGGAAAAAGGAAGATACATGAAGCCACTTGCCCAGGCTTGGAAAAAAATGCACAACTGGGCAGAAGGCAATGGGCACAAACCTGAATCCAAGAGGTTCCATATGAACAGGAGGAGACACTCCTTTGCTCTGAAGGTGGCAGAGCCTGACCCACGCTGCCCAGGGAAGTTGTGGAGTTTCCTTGAGACTTTAAAACCCACCTGGACAATGCGATCCTGGGCCCTCTGCTCTGGATGACCCTGCTGGAGCAGGGGGGTTGGACCGGATAATCTCCAGAGGTCACATCCAGCCACAGGCATTCTGTGATTCTGTGAAATCAGTCTCACCAACCAGCACCAAATCAGTATTCATGATGCCTGGTGGAAAAAGATCTGGGGGTCTTGGTCAACAGGCAGCTGAAGATGAGCAAGCATGTGCCCAGGGGGCCAAGAACAGCCCCAGAATTCTGTCTTGGATCAGCACTAGTGTAGCCAGCAGGACTAGGGCAGGGATCTCCCCCCTGGACTGCACTGGGGAGGTTGCATCTCGAATCCTGGGTTCAATTTTGAGCCCCTCACTCCCAGAAGGACCTTTAGTGGTTGGACTGTGGAAAAGGGCAAGGAAGGGCAATGGTCTAGAGCACAAGCCTTGTGAAGAGAAGCGGCTGAGGGACAAGCAGTTGTTTTGCCTGGAGAAAAGGAAGGCTCAGGGGAGACCTTTTCCCTCTCAACAACTCCCTGACAGGAGGTTGGAGTGAGGTGCGGTCGTTCTCTTCTCCAAAGGAACAAGTGACAAGACAAGAGGAAACAGCCTTAAGTTGCGCCTGGGGAGGTTTAGGTTAATGGTTGGACCTGATGATCTCAAAGGTCTTTTCCAATGAAAATGGTTATATGATTTATTCTGTGCTGAGCAGGAGCAGAGCTTGCCTGGTGTGCAGTGGTGGTAGTCCCCAGGCACTCCCATGGGCAGGATGCTCACCAAAGAGTGGGTGCAGAGGACCAGGCAGAGCCAGGGCCGGTGGCTGAGGGCAGTGGGAAGGATGAGCTTGACAGCTGCAGCTCCTCAGCACATCCCCAGCAGCTGGGACTGCCACTGGCACAGGCACACCCAGGAGACCCAACCACACCCACTCAACACTGCTGGAGATCAATGCCTTCCCACATGGAGGGAGCTTTCCCTGGTTTTGCTCTGCATCTTAAACAAGCCATTACTTCATGAAAAAACAGCGGCAGGATTGCTCTGCTATTTGTTGGACACTTACCTCCCACTACATCCCACTGGGCTCATGCCAACCTTGAGCCTCCTATAGCACCGTTCAAATAAATGCTGGAAGGGAAAAATCTCTGAAACCTGCTCTCTTCCACAAGGTACTTACTGCTTAGAAGTAAATTTCTGCGGCGTGTGCCAAGAAGGAAAAACCTTCTTCTGTGTTGCTTGCAAAACTGTCAATCATCTTGATGAGCAGCAAATAAATGAATGCCCAATGATGGGATTTTATATTATTCTTATAAAAGAAATCCATCAAATAAACATCAACAGGTAAATGTTTATACCCGACAGCCATCAATTTCAGCTACCCATGCAAAGAGACAGGCGAGCTGGACTGGTAAACCTCGAAATTAGAGAGGTATTAATCATCTGCTCCCAGCCAATACAAACAGATGTTATTTTTAAACAGGCAAAATCATCTCTTCCTCTGAAATTTATTTGCAACAGATAATGTTCTGTCACATTTTTAATCAAGCAGATGAAGTTACATTTAAATTGAAAATCTGCTGCACTCAACTAATCAGGGAAGTAAAATTCTGAGATGATTAAGCGGCAGCACAGAGCACACCATAACAGCAGGTAAATTGTGAAATTTACCTGTCACACCACACAGTTTATTGTTCAGCCACTGCACCTGCAAGTTAGGAGCAAAGAGCTAAGACAAAAAAACCTAAACGCATGTTAAACATATTTATAAAATCCATCACATTTTAGGAAAACACCATTAACAGTGATGAGGGGGAAGCTCCACCTTTCTCCTACAAATACACCAATAAGGATTTACATGGGTTATTCCTGTGTGCTTCATGCGAGTCTAAGTCGCATGTCTGGAGATGCTGAGATTGAGGCACAACATGAAAAACCTCCCGTATTTCTTCCTCAATAAATTAAAAAGTGAGACCAAAAGAAAAATGTAGAATAGCTCAGAAATGAACCAGTGTTTTTTTTCTGCTAATCCATCTCCTGGCTCTCCCACTGGTCTGTTGGCAACAGCTCTGCCCTCCATGCCTCACACCACTTTTAAAAACTGGTGTTAATGTCCTGAGAGGTCACAGATGATACAGGTATTTATGTAGAAGCTGCTGTGATAGAAGCAACTTTCACCTAAACAGATGAAATACAGAGTTCAGCTACCTACTGTCCACAAAAACATCTCAAAATACTTTGTTACAAGCAAGTGCCATAAAAGAGCATCTTTCATCTTAATTTTAAAATGAGATCCATATAGTCTTGTGCATGACATTTATAAATTATGCATAGCTAGGAATTTTTTTTTTTGTCAGGATGAACGGAAACTGACAGCAGACATCTGGGAGACTGTCAATTATCACCGTTTTAAAGCACCCAGTCAGCTGCAGACGCGCAACCCTACGCGCTCCGTGCCTGGGCGCTCGTCTCCGCAGCACGCTCCGTGCCCTTCCGCGGGCCAGCTCTGCTCACAGCACACAAACCCAACCCGCAGGAAACCCAACAACCACGTTAATTTGTGGGTGCGTGTAATGGTGGTGTGGTACCAGCGTGTGCCTCCAGCTCCTTGGCCACTGGATGCCCGCCGCTCCTGCCGACGGCAGCTGAAACTCCGCTCTCCCTTTAAATAAATGTTATTTTTTGAACTCAAAAGGACACAGAGAGTCTCATGTGCCAGGGTAAACACAAGCTGCACCTGAAAGACTGTACCAAAGCCAAGTTTAAAAGCAGAAACCTTCACTTGTTACTTCTGTTTCACTTCTGGTTTTATACATCAAACAGTAATTGTTACTGTTGTTATTCATAAAATAGTAACTGAGATTAATTTCTCCCTTCTTCCTCTAAGAATTTAATAAGCTATGCTATTTTCATATGTAAGTTTATTTGTTAAGAAAATGTTTCTATAACAACAGGAAGTTTAATGGCCAGTCTAGCAGTGCGCATTTGAACGGGAGTTAGTTACACCCGGCAGTTTAGCGTCTAGATTAGGAAAGCATCATTTTTTAAAAACGGGCACATTTTAAACACTGCAATACTTTAGACACTGCAGCAGCTTTAAAACTAAAACCTTACCTTAAGACTTCCCAGTTCAAGTTACAATATATACTCATATATTCTGAAAGTCCTGTGGCAAAAGCCTGGCTCATCATGGCTCTGGCTTGCACACATTGGCATTGCTACTCGTACCTACTGGGAGAGCTCACTGCCCTGCTCCGACGGTGCTCCAGGGCTCACCCCAGCTAGCTCCAGCTACAACAACCTGCTGGGATGCGGCTGGAGGTTCTGACAAATCCTCTTTCCTGAGCTACCAATATTTTCCAGAGCTTCACTCTAAAGTCACAGGATCCCTGAATTATTTTTCTACCTGCCTCCCAGTGAACTGGCTTATTGGTGTTAGAGGCGAATGTCGTGCAGAGGCTGCAGAGGACGTTCATTCATCATCTCTTGGGCAGTCTTCTTCATCACATCGAAAAATCAGAGCCTCACCCCAAGTGAATTTCAGCCGACACTCTAATACAGGCAAAGGAGCAGAGTATTTAGATTTCCCTCAGCTGTTGCTGAAGTTGACAAAAACATGACCACTTCTCAAGTGAGGAAAGTAATTCTTCACTGACAAGGTGAAAAAGATCTGTCCAAATTTTGAAAAGAACTCTGCTGATCTGTCTTAAAGAGATACATCCACCTGAGATGAAAATGGTCTGGAAAAGCAGAGAAGTGCTACAACACAGCCTCCGATTTCACTAATACTGCTCTGTATCAAATACACCAAGCAACAAAAAGAAAACAAACACTACCCGTAGTGTGCTGGGCTCTGGGTTTCATAAAAGCGGTTCGGGAAAGCGCAGCACCCCACTGCTGACTGAGAGCTGCCCGAGCCGCAGCCCTGGCTGTGTCGATCGGTTGGGAGCCGGTGCTCGACAAACCACAGAGCATTGCCTGTGTCTGGGCAGAGCTTTTTGGTTTGGTATTTGAAATAACATAGCAAACAGCAAAAAAGCTTTAAACGAACGTTATGTTAGAATTTAGGACAGGGCACCACAAATCCCAATCTCGTGTGGCCCTCACATGAGATGCAGCAAAAGGCTGTGTCCCACTCCACGGCTGCCCATGGCAGGACTGTGGGGGCTGCAACAACTGCAGCAAATATTCTCTTCCTTAAAAATGACTGCCCCGTGGCTGTGCCACTCTTTCACTCTGACGTGGTCACTGTGAACCCACACGCTCATCGCTGCAGTAACACAAGCCCCTCCAACCACCGGGGCCAGGCTGCGGCCACACCAACAGCACGGGCTCGCAGCAGGGCTGAGATGAACACCATGGCCAGCACCTGGGGAAAGTTTAAGCAGTGCCTAGCTTTAAATGGGAGTAATCCTACATCTAGAGGACATAAGCATGCATTCGAAGTTAAGAACATGTTTGAGTGTTTTGCTGAACTGAAGCCTTTCTGTGTGTTTCCATCTCATTCACTGCACACGGTTCGAATCATTAATTAAATGCCTCGGCAATTTTAACATTGTGTTCTATTGTTCTAAGTACTTCACTTTCTTTCTCTAGTGCTAGTTATTTTTTATTTTCCCCCAGCATTTAAAAAGCATTCTATCATGCTAAAACTGTACAGCAACTATGGAAAGCCTGACACTGAGATGGATCACGAAAATAACCAAAATCGTAGTTTCCTAATTGCCCTTTGATACATCCAGTCTTTAAACCAGACTGCATGCTTAGTTATTATGCAAGAAATAAACACAGACCAAAACAAAGTAGCGTTCAAATTTTAAACATCCACAGTAGAGACCAAATTTCTGGACAGCACTGTAGTACTATGTTGCAAATTAGTACAAAATTCTGCAATTGTGCAAATTCAGAAATTCATCCAAACGTTTTAATTTCATCAGCCTTATTCAGGAAACAAAAATCCCTCCACGGTTTGAAACCAGAGCTGCCTGTTCACCAGGTGGCCCTGCAGACCTCAAGACAGCCAACAAGTGGCACCAGGCACCGAGGCATTCGCGAGGCTCAGTTCAGACACATTCCAAGTCCCCGATTCAAACTCCAGCGTGTCAACCTTTACACATCTAACAACACCCTGTTAGTTTCGTTCCCTCATAGACAGCTTTAGAACTGAGACTTAGAAAATGGATATCCAAGTTTGAGACAAGATATACTATGCCTTAAGTTTTATTTGAAAACTTTTTTATGAGTAATTTGCAGTAAAGTATTTTGATAACATATTTTAAACTAATGTATTATTAAAGATGAGCACATGTTAAAATTGCATTGCTTAACTTCCAAATATTTGATCCTTCGACTTAATATCAATATTAAAGATAATTTTTGCACACAACTTTCCTTTAAAAGGAAGCAGGTGTTTGACAGAATTATTGGCAAAGACCTTAAACATTATTAAGTTAAAAATTCAGATTCGGGAAAGTGCTGCCTGCTCAGACCGGTAGAACAGACTTCACGTGTTCCTGTAGCACTCACTGTGCACTCACGACTTTCACATTCACATCTTACTTCCAGAAACTTGTTCTGAAAACTGTTTTGGACACAAACTAGAGACACTCACATCCTCCGGTCCTGTGCTTCTGTCTGTCACTCTGAATTACTCAGAAAAGAAAAACCACACACACCGAAAAGTAAGGTAAGGCACTTGCGGAGAGGCAAGGGGCAGACTTGACTTTGTGCTCTGTTTCTGACCTGGAAATCACATTCATGGAGTCACCGAGAACGAGCAGCAGGCATTCCGGAAGTACACCTGCACTTAGACCTCTATACCAACAACTGATGTACATGCAGTAGATCATCTAATGCTAATTATTGCTACACAGCTGCTTGGGGGTTTTCTCTTTTTTTTTTTAATTAAAAGAAAATTGCCACTCTAAGTGAGACTTCCAGGTTCTAGAATCTGTGCTTGATAACTGTAATAGAGCAAAAAATGATTTTCTGATATTCTAGAGGACAGTTTCGTGTAGCATGCGACTGCCTTGGCTTGACAGTTACGGCCAGGGCTGGAAGAACATCACTCCACGCAAGTGGCTCAGCAAAGCCTATGCAACCTGTCTCCTGCACAGCCCCTCCTAAGATCCCCCCAGCACTGTTATTTCTACAGGTGTTTTCTTTCTCTAAACAGCGGCATACTACTTTAACTTCCTAAATCCAACCATACTTGTTGTGTTTAAGAGGATCTCTGTAAAAAAGAATGAAATAATAACTTCACTGAATTCACTGGTTTAACAGTCCGCACTATCATGAGACCCTTCTGCTCCCAGCAGAAACTACTACACCTTTAATGGTGCATCTGTTGTTGATCTGTACTGTCACACTTCAAGCACAGTGGCCAGGATTTCACAAATAATAGCTAAGGTAAGGGGAAAAAAACGACATGCACTCAAGTTTCTCTCTTGCACTAGACTTTTGTCTTGCGGTATTAACAGGAGCCCAGAGGACAATTCAAATAAATGTTACAATGAAAACCTGAACCTATGTTTGTTCCTCAGGCTGGCACTTTTATCATTTCAAGGGTGGTACCTGACCCACGTCTGCTTGAGGCTGTGCATCAAGACCCCCAAAGCTCGACTGTAATTAAAGAAAAGTCTGTAATTTATTACAATTGCGACGTACTGCCCAAGTAGGGTCATGACAGAATCAGAGAAGAAACACAAGCGAGGAAGGGCTGCTGCTGGAAAAGGGACAGAAAGGGCAGGGGCTGTGGGCTCCTTACACCAAGAAGGACATTGAGGGGCTGGAGTGTGTCCAGAGAAGGGCAATGAAGCTGGGGAAGGGTCTAGAGCACAAGGTTGGTGAGGAGCAGCTGAGGGACCTGGGGTTGTCCAGCCTGGAGAAAACGAGGCTCAGGGGAGACCTCACTTTTGACAACTCCCTGACAGGATGTTGGAGCCAGGTGCAGTCAGTCTCTTCTCCAAAGAAACAAGTGACAGGACAAGAGGAAACAGTGCAGTGCAGGTTTAGGTTGGGCATGAGGAACCATTTCTGCCCTTCAGGGGCTGTCAAGGCCTGGCCCAGGCTGCCCGGGGCAGTGGTGGAGTCCCCACAATCCCTGGAGGGGTTTCAAAGCCCGGGAGATGTGGTGCTGAGGGACATGGTTTAGTGGTAGACTTGGCAGTGCTGGGTTAATGGTTGGGCTTGATGATCTTAAATGTGTCTTCCAACATAAACAATTGTATGATTTTGTGTTTCTCCCACCTGCAACTGAGCTTGTGGTGCCTTTGCAGGCATGTTTTCAACTGGGGGGGTGCAACACCCACCCTCATCAGTGATGCTGCTTTGGCTGGGGGATGACCTGTGTTCCATCAGACACCTCTCTGGGTACCAAGCCCTCAGGACAACAGAGCTGAGGCTCTGCCTCCCCCAGAGTGGGCTGATGGATGAGCCAAAAGATGGAGGTGAAAGCTCCCGGCCAGACATGCGTCTGGCTCCTCTCCCGTTATCACACAGTCGCACTGAAACCCTTTCTCATGGCTATCTGACCACCAGCTCGTGATTGAAACACAGGTCGTCCTACTCTCTCCCCGTCACCTCTGTGCACAGTACTGCTACTGCGGCAGCAGCTGGCTTCTGCTGCAAGAGATCACAGAATGGTAGGCGTTGGAAGGGACCTCTGGATATCATCTAGTTCAACCTCCTTGCTACTGCAAGTTCACCTGGAGCAGGTGCTCCACGCACCCCATTTCCACGCTGTGCCCAATGTCCTGGTTGCACGTGTCCCTTTGCACCACCAGCTGTGTGTTCCCAGAGAAGCCTCTACTTTGCTTGCTACACATTATAGCCTGGTTTGGGTGGGAAGGGACCTTTGAAGGTCATCTGGTCCAATTCCCCTGCACTAAGCAAGGACATCTGCAACTAGAGCAGGTTGCTTAGAGCCCTGGCCAACCCCACCTGCAGTGGTTCCAGGGATGGGGTTGCTACCACCTCTCTGGACAACCATCTTCTGTCTAAAAAATTTATTCCTTCTCTCTGTTCTAAATCTCCCTCTTTTAGTTTAAACCCATCACTCCTTGGCCTGTTGCAACAGGCCCCGCACAAAAGCCTGTCCCCATCTTTCTGACAGGCTCCTTGAAGTCCTGAAAGGCCACAAGAAGGTCTCTCTGGAACCTTCTCTTCTCCAGGCTGAACAACCCAAACTGTCTCAGCCTGGCCTCCCAGCAGAGGGGTTCCAGCCCTCGCATCATTGCTGTGGCCTCCTCTGGCCTCACTCCAACAGGTCCCCGTCTCTCCTGTGCTGGTAACAGTTCATTCCTGGCAGACAATGCGTGATGTAGGAAGAGGGGAGACAGCCACGCAGAGGATCAATAAGGTGTGCACACATCACATTGGCCATTTTGGGCAATGGTGCCACAAGGAGGAGGTCTGGATGGTGTGAGAGCCACTGTGATGCACCGAAGCACGGAGGGTAACACCAGCAGGGGTTCTCCTGTAGCCATGCAAAACATACCTGTCTTGAACACAGGCAAACGAAAAGTTGCCCAACTTCACCATATATTCTCACACTGCTCCTTCACCACGTGATTTACCACATGACGCACTGTGCTGGCTGTTACAAAGCGAGGACTTCTGCAATATTTCTTACCAGAAACAAAGAGAGAAGACGGCAGGTGAGAAATGCTGAGGTACCACCTCGAATAAAGTGACTGCTTATGCAGGAGAGAGCTGGGAATATAGGGCTGTGGACTATGGTTTCCTAAAATCTATAAAATGGTGACACTGATTTTGTTAATATATGTGGCACGTGGGTGATGCGAACACACCAACCTCACTGTCCTAACTGCACAATATTGACTGTTCCATAAAGGGGAACAAAAATTAGCACGTGTGCTACCAAAATGCCCCTGAGAATTCTACAAACATCCATTTAAATGTACAATTTGCTAAGAGAATGCAAGATCTCATTGCATACTCGAAGTCCATCCTGTAAAAGGAAAAGAAGTAAAATAACATATTCTGTTTCCCTCTGAGTTTACTACAAAATTCACATTCTGAGTAGCAAATGTCTTTTCATGAGTTTCAAATGCCACCACAGCTTCTCTGTGAGTCTCCATGCTGCTTCAGTGACGTTCACCACAAATGCACTGAGAAGTTTTGCACTATAGATTTTAATTACCAAGGAAATACAATCCTCAAGTTTCCTTGAATTGCAATCCTAGAGCCTTAAAATCCTACCTGTAGGGATTTCCTGCACTGCAAGGTCATCTCCATTTGATAACAAGAGGTCCCAGCCAGAAGCTCCTCCTTTTTAAGACATGAGAGATTACTGATTTGGATTTTTGCTTTTCCAAACAAACAGATACAAGAAACTTGCTATCTTGAATATCCCTTGTGTTCAAAGTCTAAGCTTGGTAACAGGACTTCTTGATCTGTTTTCTTCATTTACTTGACCAAATGATGGAGTGGCTGATGGCAGGAAACTCTTCAGCTTATAATTTAACAAAGCCATGAGATCTCAATGTCTTCATATCTATCCCAATTTTGTTCTTAAGCACAACACATTAGAAACCCACGTACACAATGCACCCTAAACACACACACAAATCCAGACTAAATTTGCTAATGCTGAAGATCTTCCACATTCAACTTCAAATCACAGTTGCTGGTATCACCCAGAGGTTGGGGAATAGCCTGCCCATCTGCACGTGGACACTGACCACCCACACTGCAGGACCAACTACACGAGCCTACAGAAGGCCCCTGGCTGGAAGCAGCCCAGTGTTGCTCATCCCACCAGAAATTAGCCCCACCAGAAGCGTCAGTTCGCAGAGCCAGATGCCAAGGCTCAGCACTGTCAGGGTTTATCCAGATCGGATAAGCCTAAACCCAGGGCTCAGGAAAGCACAGTGTAGAGAGATGAAAATGGCCCAGAGGCCATCTTGGTTCTGGCATGTCTAGCAGACTTCTGCCAGAGCTCGTAAATCCTGCAGAGACTGAGCAATGCTTCAGCCACAGTAGGCTGGCACTTGGTTTCCAAAACATCCTGTAGTATGAGACCACCAGGCTTTTCCACCAGTTTGGCTACCTCATCTTTTACCCAATGCAAAATGGGTGAGCGTCAGCACACACATCAATCCCATGCTCAGATGGGTAAGCAAACCTTCAAGCTCTTAGATTGCCTTGCTTGCCATTCCCAGACAACCTGCACCATGGAGCTGGAGCAGGATCATCTCCTTCCCATGTGAGGTTGTTTCTTCTGCAGCCAGCTTTCAGACTGCCTGACTGCAGCCAGTCAGCACAGGCTCTCCTAAGAAGATGAAGAAAAGCCTTGCTTGTGGTGCTGGTGCAGCTGCCTCCACTCTTCTATCTTTGCCCTTACTCATTGTAATTGCCTGCAGCATGAGGAACTAGATGATTCAGAGCAGCAAAGCAAACTCTACTCAGCCACCACCATGCCCAGAAGACCTCAGCCTGGGCTTCTGCCTTGTATCCCAACAGCACCTACCTACGCCTCTGCTCCCACCTCATCCTCCAGAGGGATGGTGTTAAAATGAATCTATAGATAAGGTGTCCAGAAATTCTGGGTTATTTGAACAGTAGCAGCATTTTGTTGACTGGGGTCTCCTTAGATCCCGTGTAACAAAGAATTTGCCATCACTACCACTGAGATGATGAGCTAGAGAGAAGCGCCATTCAGCAAACATCCAGAACCAAGACCAAATCCAATGCTAGTGTTAGCATTAATACATTGAACACCACCTCATAAATTCACACCCTTAAGATTCTCTTGCCTATGCCATGGCAAATGAACAATGGCTGCAAATTGGCATCTTAACATTTAGTTTTCTTTTCCTCTTCTTTTGTGTGGTAACCAACATACACTTTAAGGTGACTGTACAGCCGGTTGCTTTCTAGCCCTCATCATAGTTTTCAAACCATACGAATAGTTTAAGAATACGACCCTAACAGTATTCTAATTAAATAGCAGTTTGACTGTATCATTCAAACTGTAACGTGTCACCAAAAGCATTATCTGCATAATCCCAAAGATTTGAATTTATGTCACGGGATTACTTTGGGGTCAGTGAGGCCTAGGGCAAAAAGGCCAAGAAGAGTAATTTGAACTCTGAAAGACAGAAAAGAAGAGCTTTGGGCGAGATGACTAGAAGCCATTTTTCGTACGTGGGATGATACCGTAACTTGCTGGTAGCACTTGGAAGAGGTGAATAAATTTTTAATCAGAGAAACTAAAGAAAAACAAGGCACACTAGAGAAACTGGCAGTAATGCTTTGCCTCTTTTAGGATCAAAAATAAGTATTCAACATTTGGGATGGGGCAACAAGACTGACCATGTCCTGCCATGTCTGCAACCCCTATACCCATCCTGCTGTTTCTATTTAGTCAAGCTCTAGCACATGATGAAAGAGACACATATTGTTATCATTGGTTCAATCTAAGACTCATGTCTAGGGAAGTATAACTAAGATAGGACATCTGTACAAAGTATTTATTGGAAAGCAGCATTCAGGAAAAATCTGCCCAGTGACCTTTGGCAACCGAAGAGCATGCGGCTCAGAGGATCCAACACCAGAAGAGGAGCATCTGAGGAAAGATGCTGCCTGGACAACGCTCAGCACCATGTACCCATCCTTTCTGCTCTCAGAGCATTTCACTGGTGAAACGCAACTGAACTAAGCAAGCCTGTGATCAGAACATTTACATTTACTACAGGAGGATGCACACAAGCCAGACATTAAGGGAGATGATCACCATTTCACAGCTCTTGCCACGAGTGACAAAATTTACTCCAAGTTCTCACAGCCTTGGCTTTTCACAGGGAAAATCGTCAGTCATTGAAGCAATACAAATCCAGCCAACAAACTGGTTAAAACACCACTCTTCCGAAATGTGTTCAATCTCACCTTAAAAGAGGCCAAAGAGAGGACTGAATGCTTTGTAGGTGTGCAGTAAATCACAAACAAGAAGGTGAATGGTGGCAGGGTTCAGCTGGACGGGACGGCGTGCTTGCAAACCCTCACGTTCTGGGGAAGGGAGCACAGTCATACAGGGCTGCCCCTCAAAGCCAGTCACTGCTTGTATGAGACCTAAAGCAGGTTCCTCTCCATTGCATAAATACACCTCCACCTTTTAACCTCCCGCCTGGCAGCAACACTGGACCTCAAACACCTAGATTTGGTTCACCCTGCTACTGGTAAATGCAAGGCACAGAAACCTTCAAGAAAAAGTATAGCTGCTTACAATTTTCATTACTCCTTCCTTCCGTCGGATTTCTTCCAAAGGTACATCTTGTGACTACATTAAAAAGACCGAAAAATTAAAAATTCTCTACTAGAGTAGATATATTAGAAATTCAGTAATTTTTCAGCTTCCAAAATAACTGGTGCCAAAATCTATGTGAATTATTAACTTACTGTTACTAGCAAAAAAAAGAAAAAAAAAGTCTTCTGTTAAAGACAGAAGTCACCGTTATTGTGCTTTTTCCAACCTACACTCAAACAAGGATTTTTTTTTACTTCCTTCTAACTTAAGAGTTTTTAAAAGATCACTGGGTATTTTCACGAATCTCTCTCAAAAACAAAACAAAAAAACCACACACAACCCCCCCCAAAAGTGGAGCTAAAATGAAGAAGAAATAGCAGATGTTACTTTAAAAGCTCTACTTTAATAGTGGTCATGAGGCCACACTGTCATTCCTGTAAAGCTTTCACACGGTACCAACCTCACAAGCATCAGAACTGGCTCTGGAGAAGCAGCTTCTGACAGAAAGTGTTTAAAAAAACCCAAAATGTGGCTACACCACATTCGAAATCCCCCCAGCCGCAGCCACATTCCCAGCTATGTCCTGAAACTACATCTCCCATGTAAACTCATTTCATCGCCCTCCCTCAGAAAATGAGAATGAAATAAAATTGGAAATCTTATTTCTCCATTTATGCTGGTTTAAGAAGATTATTTAAACACAAGAAGCTTATTATTTTGCAAATTCATTTCATCTGGTTTTCTGGTGCATTTCAGTCATTGATATTTGGGTTCAGGACAGAACGCAGCCGAACTTACCAGTGCTAATATTTTATTAGCTGTCTCTGGCAATAATGACGTAGCACAACTGTGGGTTCTGCAGCAGTTTTTTGCAGTTATTAGCTACTGTAGGCTTAAATACTAATGTGTATCTCTCCACAGATGCTCCATCCAAAAATGTTTTATTTAAATTTGTGTGATTAGAGATAGTATATCTGCATAAATGTAAGGATTTTGCTGTAAATAAGAACAGACAGATGAGTTTCGTTAAATAAAATTTGCGTGTAGAGAGATGAAATGCACACAGCATAATTGTTTCTAGAAAGATACAATGAAAGCTTATTTTGAAACTTATATGTTTATACTACATTTCGTATAAATATTGCAGAAATTGCTCTATTAACTGTGTGTGTGGGGGGGAAGTATTTGGAAAACTCGATGTTAAAATGTAAATGAGCAAGTGCCACAGTCCTTCTGGTGGGCTGCCAGATGAGCCACTGCTCCCTTTTTCCTGACGTCTCTTTCAGACCATTCCCCTCTCAGTTTTACCACCGGAAAATAACCTTACCTTCAGAGTTAAAAACATATTTTTAAATCACTGATGGTGTCACATTTCCTGCCCTTGACAACCTTGTGCCATCCATCCCCTCTCCGTATTGTGCGGTGCCTCGGAGGACAAAACGCACTCTGCACGAATCACTGAGAAGAGTTAGTGATTTTAATTACTGGACAGCACCTAAAATACCAGTGAGAACATTATGCTGCATTGCTGTACTTGTTGCTCTGCCTATAAAGTATACTAGAAAATAGAGGACTAACCATCTTTTTATCACAAAAACCTGTGCTTCCCTGCTTAGCGCAAAAAGCTGTAAAACCACCTTTTTCTTTAATCAAGAAGTGTACGTGGAGTTAGGAGGTCTGCCCTACACAGCTGAATATGGAAGATCAGCACTGTCACCTGTCACTAACTGGACTAATCAAGCCATTAGTCAACTGTTTTCAACCCTAACCAATGGCAGTATTTATGCCCAGATCACTCAACCTAATTTTTGCTTACCGAACCACGCCGACATTGGTCAATAATTAAAACTTAGAAATTTGAGTGTGTGGGCAGGTGAAGAGAGTCTGATACTGACTCCTTGGTGTCATTTTGATTTTTCTTCCTGTCTTCTCCTGACCTTTATTCTTTTCCTTGATGATAATTTTTTGAACAGACTCCGATTTCTCATTCAATCTACACAGAATTGTGTCCCGTATGGCATTTCATTTTAGTAATAAACTTCAAAATTACAATAATCAAGTTAATTTTTCTAAAATGAACAAGTTCTTTTCAGAACTTGCTGACTGTTTCAATTTCCCATTCAGACCAGAAAAACATTTTTTATTCTTCTTTTCATCCTTGAATTAGTTGACAATGACAGCAATTTTCGTGTTTTCCTCACTGATGGCAAGTACACCATTTAAAAACAAAGCAATTAACCAGAGGTATTAAAGCAGCTACTCATTTCCTCTGAAACAGGAAAGCCACTTAGATCTCAGTTATTTCCCAGCCTGATCTAGTGAGCTCCCTGCGCTCAGTCCCAGCAGGAGGATGCGGCAGTAAAGCAGATTCCAGCCAGAGCGCCTGTAACATTTAATGCTAACACCAGAGGCCAGAGATCCCTTCCTGCTTCCCCTTTTCACTTCAAATGGCACACCCGAAGTTAAAATGGACACAATTACCTAAGAGAAGGTGAATTGCAAATAATGGCTTACTTGTGTTGGCTAACCTTAAAAACAGAAACCCCACAATTCCACTGCAGCAGGTTCCCCGCTGCTTGCGGTGGGGAAGCACCGAGTTTTGATACCCACACTGTACTCCTGCTGCTGCATGCCACTAAGGAATTGTGGGGATACCTACCACTGCCACAGCACCGACACCCAGTGCGATGTGACTGCCGGGTGTCGAGCAGCTGAGCTGCCTGGCAAGGGCACCACTGAGAGGATAACCCACCTGTGCCAGGGAGCTGGTGTGTGGCTGACGTGCATTTACATCCTCTAAGAAACTAGAGGAAAGGAGAGCTGCATAAGAATTAAAAGTTGTTCCTGCAGCTGTACCAGTTCTGAAGTACTTACAGGATTTTTTGGGTGCATTTTTCATTTATGTCTATTTTACAAGATGTCCTCCCTGTAAGGTACAAACTGGAGTGGCAACATAAGATCTGAGAAATGCTCTCAGTTTTACTGATGGAAAAAAATCAGGTATTTGCCAAAGTAAAAGGAAATATAAGTTTCAATGAAGTTATCCTTAATAACCAATACATTTCCAGCTTCTTCCACAACATTCGACTACAACTATTTTCCTTTGGGGAAGAATTCTGTTCCCAACAAGCCCCCTTGTTCCTTCGAAGTCCTACAGATTTTTAGCTTCATAAAGTGACTCAGGATGAGTCAGACTTTGAAATAAAAAAATAAAAATAAAAAAGAGGGGGACCATGACTTTGAAGGTGCATTCTCTGTGATTATGAATGTGGGATACTACACAAACTAAGCAGGCTTTAACCAAACACGTAAGTAACAGGCAGGCTTTTTAAGCCATGAACGTAAGTACCACAGTCCCCCAGATGAAGGAAGCCAGCCTAATTCCAGAGGCAGTCCTATCTTTCCATCTGTGAGAACACAGTCTCCAGCACAGGTGAATGTTGCTGGGTGCTAACTGTCGTCCACCGTGTGACAAAGCGTTAGGTGGTGAGCAGAGCTGCCAGCTTTACTTCATCTACAATTATTTCCCTTTTCAGTGCTAAGACAACACAGGTTCAGAAGCAGTTAGAGCTGCTTTTTCCCCCCATTTTGATTCAACGGCATTTCACTGCCTCACCTGGAGTATTTCCATTGTGCTCCTTCTAATTACTTGAATCCACTGAGATTATTTTCAGATGTGTATTTCCATACAAGGGAAAGTACTTTTCAGCTTCTGCCCTTCAGAGATTGCACATGTGTGTGCAACAAAAAAATTACCTCGCTGACATATGTCATTTAGTGTTATTTGTATTTAAAAGCACACTACATTTTGAACATGGAGGCTGAGGTACACAACTAAGGGCCAAACTTTTCACTTAAGGCATCAGGGAAAATGAAATTAAATAAGATATTTACAATTTCACTGTTTTCTGAAATCAGTAACTTTATGACCCCTTAAAAAAAAAAAAAAGACATTTTTAAGGTAAATCACAAATACTTGGGTTCAGAACGGCCGACTGGCAGCATTCCTTCTGCCCCAGCAACTTTAAAAGCAAAACTGGAGACAAAAGCACACAGCGCCCCAGAAACATCTCCTGCAAAGGTCGTCACACAGTGTGAAAATATTACGAGGAAAAAAAAATAAAATAGAATCATGACGCACCTCTCCGACGAGCAACTAATTGTCCCTAAGTACACAACGGCTTACATTTAATCCCGTTAACAACACGGCACAGCGAGAAGGCGGCCGGGCTGGCTCTCAGCACAGCTCGGACGGTGGCCCCGGCACCGGGCCCGGGCCCCCCGTGCTGCCCGCGGGGCTCGGCCGCGGCCTTGTCCCGGGGCCTTGTCCCGGGGCTCGGTGGGGCATTCCCGGCGGAGAAGGCCAGGGCAGGTCGGCGGGGAGAGCGAGACCCGCCGGGAGCGGCCGCCGGCTCGTCCCTGCGCTCGGCGATGCTGTGAAGAAACCAAAGCCAAACTAAAACCAACTGTGACCCCTGAGCCGGGATTAAACCGATCCTGGGTTTAGAGGAACTGAGGGTAAAACCAGCAGGGCTACTGCTCAAAAAAAAAAAATAAACTGCACAGAAACACAAGTGACTGCCTGATGCCTGGTGTCCTGGCTTCATTTTTGACAAAAGGATGTGCCCGAGAGCATTTCAAATATGTATTCTTTCCGTGTAGAAAGCGAAAAGTTTGGTCCCAAATATTTTCTTTAAACAGGGTACAACTAAAATGAGTAAGACAAAAATGTACAAACAAGCCAAATCACTATGACCCTAAAAACAAAGGTCAGCAGCATGGGCACATTTTAGAAAACCACAGGGAATAAGCTGCTTTCACCACTGACTCACAAAAACCCCATGGAACGGCTCATAGGAGGTGTATAACTGAGGTCATACACACATCTATGTACACACACACACACTACAAGCGCCAGCTGAACTGTCCTCTGCTTCAACTGCTGACACTGATTTCTTAAAGGGATCCTCTTTGCTGTGTTTTATACCAAAACAAAATTATAATAATAAAAAAATGATGAGAAAATCCCTCTAGCACACGCCCTGTCGGCTTTAGCTCCAGAATTATCAAAAGTACAGTGAAATGTCATAGAAATCGTGTATATCCCGCAGAGCAAGCCTCGGGGAATCGTTCTGTTTTGTGTTGAAGCCTATCCCACAGACCTCAGCCATCTCAGGAATGAGTACAGACTGAAAATGCTGCTACCGCCCCTCTGGTTTTGGAACATTAGAGAAATCTCTGCTCAAAGTTGGCAACTTTTTCCTCAGAACGCTGGGTGCCAGACACCCCACATGGATACAACATCAATGGAAAAGCTGGACCTTCACATGCACGCCTATAAATACACACACAAATACATACATGTGCCTAAGTTTACATGTGTGTGCATGTACTTCATATATATATATATATCTCAGAGGCATCCCTACGCCGGCAGGGAGCGAGCCCCCACGTTTCAAAGTGCAGACGGAGCTCCCCACAGCATCGTGGGGGAGGGGAAATGCCCCTAGCTCCGCAGCTAAAGTTTTAAACGCATAAGACACAGTCACCAACTTCGTGTCTTACCTTCAGGCCGCGTCCAGACTGCGACATGCATACAGCCTTAACGCAGCTATGGTCACCGAGGAGGCTGTAAAACACTAAGTGTTTCGCTGCCTCCACTGCAAAAGGGCAGAGAAAACTGGTGTTTCAGCAAGCACAGAGAGTTTCAAAAAGAGACCGAAAAAGCATCTGGCAGCCTCTCCCCCACCCCACCCCCACTCCCACCCCCCACTCCCCCCCACCTCTCTCGCTCTCTGGTTCTTGGGGGTTTAAAGGACTTGATGGAGGAAGATTTGTCAAGGTCTAAGGATGCCTGGCTGGGACCTGGCTAATTCTGGGGCTTCAGGACTCCGAGGAAGGACGAGTACACCACAACTGCCCGCACAACACGACGCAATCACAGCAAATCACAAGTAAATCTACCCGCTGTGTGCAAAGAACTGCTTTGTGACCAAGCTCTGTGACCAAAACAGGCCTCCTCAGTGTCTGCCAGTACATTCCCCTCACCTACACTACAAAAGCGGTCAAATGGAAGGAAAACCACCACCGCCTATCAAACCTGACACTGTACAAAGGAACTGACAGGATCAGCACCAAACTGGTGACAAAATACACCCCGGCAGCCCATTCTGTGCATCTACAGTGTGTGGGTGATGGTTTTACTTCTCTGAAACTTACGCCAGAAATCACTATATCCACCGTAGTTAAGCCCAGCTGGACAGATACAGCTTTTATTTTCTTATTTTCTCACTTCTAATGATGTCACTATCTCCTCAAGATAATTGGCACTGTTTCATACAATGTAAAACCAAAGACATCAGCATGAACACGAGAGGGAAAAGCAGACAAACGTAACCACCACCAGCACCATCGTAGCAAGTGCACAGAGGTTGAGCCTGGCAGATGGGAAACCTTCCCGGTGCTGAAAATTGTCACATGAAAAGGAACAGTTTAAAGTTAAACTCTGGGAAATGCCACTTTTGATGGGAAAAGCATCTGTATCACATTTTGGTATTCATTGGCCTAACCCAAGACACTTAACCAGAAACCCTCAGTAGAGGAGCTGGGTGATGGGCTGCTAAATCACCTCCTTCAATGTCCTCTGTGCCCCCCTCGACTTGCCCATCTTCTGAGGGTGGCGGGCACCAGCCAGCTCCTTAGCACCACAGGCACTGGCAAGGAGAGCTTCCTGGGAGAGACAGAGCATCCTGAGCATCAGGCTGCCAGACAGATTCCGTTCACCAAAACCTCCCTAACCCAGAGCTTCTCTGGAGATTTGAGTTGCTGCTTTGATTTACATTTGGAGACTGTGTCAGGATGAGGAGGGGACAAGACAGGCAGTTCAGGACGTGAAGGCAAGTGCAGGGCCGCGCTCAGCCTACAGTAACTTCAGGCTGGGAGCAACATGAGGTGCAACATGCACTGGCTTCTCACCAGAGGACACCACAGTTGTCACCTGGGAAAGCCGCTGGAGGAGGATCATTATGTGCAAAGCACAGCCATGAAAGACACACAATTCTTTTTGGTAAGAATACTGTAAATATCAATTGTATACCTTAACAGAGTATGAAGACAATCATTATAATCATCCCAGGACTTGTTAGCCTGTGTTACAGGCACCACGTGTGTGTACCTGCATGCACACAGAGATTTCAATCGTCAGAGGATCCCCTTCTGTATCTCCTCCAGATTAAAAAAAGAGCCACTGGATACTGTCACAAGATCACTGGGTGCTGTGACTCAGTGTATATTTTCCATGCTTTTTAGTAAGAAACATGGAAGTTGCCCAAGGTGCTGCACACATGCCCGTTCTTACAACGCAGCAACCTGACCTGCTCCCAGCTTGACCCTTCACAGCAGATCCTGTCTGTACCAGAAGGAAACGGAGTGAGCTCTCTGCAGCAACAGAGCCCCAGTTTCTCTAGAACCATGCCATATACAGCCCAGGGGCTCACAAAGTGAAGCATGTGCCAATCTCCTGCATTCCTCTGAATATCAATTTTGCCCAAAACTTCAAAGCTCAAAATCACTTTGAGCAGGTAATACTACTATAAACAGGAAGAGAAAACAGAACATTAACAACAAGCCATTTTATTCTTCTTATCAGTCCTTTTCTAAACTTTTATTATGGTTTAAAATTCATTAATATAAACTTTTTCTCCTGTGCTTATTCCATGCACATAATCTGCATAATTTATGTCTCTCTGTAGCCCCACTCAAACATCACTTTGCCACTTTTTACACCCCGAAGTCCTTTGTCTTCCGTATATTCTCTATTGCAGTTTTTAATTACTTAAAAATATCAGACTTCTGCTTCAGAAGGATTAAATCAGTTTCCCATCAGTGTTCAAAAATTCAATTGTAATACCAGACCTTTTTCCACATCTGTAAGAAACCGAAAGAAACAGGGACAAAGAAGAAAGATCAAACCGATGACAGGAGTGGGGAAAAAAATCCAATTATAACAATCAACAGAATGGGAAAAAAAAAAAGAAAAAAGATAGAAAAAGGAAAAGGAAAAAAAAAAGTGAAAAAATCACCCAGAATATAATTCTATGTAAGCATGGACACTCTTGTCAAAAACCTAGTCAGCAATCCAAAGCCATGGGAAATTTAAATTAGAGCCAAAGTCCACAATAGCAGAGAAATCTGCACAGATAAAAGGGCCTGCTCAGGTTGCAGCTGTACTGAGACTAGATCTCTCCAGATTTGCAAAAGAACTTTATTAGTCTTATTAACTTTTTTCTTAAATAATCAAGAGATTTGACTGTATCCACATTACATGGTAAAGAAGATTTTTTTTTCTCTTTAATCAAAATATCCATATGGATGTGCTGCATCTTGCAAATGGTAGGTGGATTCCCACTGTTTATTACTGCTCCGGGGTGCATTCTGCTAGAGTAACTCATGCACAAAACACTCCTACTACATTTAAGCATTGTTCAGGTTCTAGCAAACACAAGCGAGAAGAAAACACCCTGAATGACAGAAACGGCCCAAGTGTTCACCAAGGTGCTGTTCTGAGGAAGAAGCTGATAAAGGTTTTCAGCAACGCACAGACAAACAAAACAAAACAAAACAAAACAAGAACTCGCCGACATCGATCTCCACTTCACACACAGCTGGTGTGACCTGACACCACTCCGTCAGTTTGTCCGTCTCCCAAAGAGGGAACAAGCACGTAGCCCCCAAGCTCTGTGTGCTGGGCTCTGCTCAGGTGGGACGCCACTGGGAGACACAGGCACAGCTCCCGGCAAGGCCCAGCGTGAGCACAGACACAGCCCAGGCAGGACAACCACGGCTCATTGGCTCCCACCCCTGTCTGGAAGCCCATCCATCCCTGAGCTTTGCAGCAGGCGACGGTCAAGTGTGGCCCCATGTGCCTGGCTGACCAGCCCATACCAACACCACTCCCAGCACCAGCCACTTCCAAACACATGTTGATTTTACACCAAGACATCTTCCCTGCCTGGTTTTCCACCAGCTGATCTGTCCAGCTGCCCAGTGCAACTCCAAGTGTCCCAGTAGCTCCACAGGGGGCCGAGGCCACCTTTGAAAGCAAACACAGAACCGATGTGGCATGGCCATGAACACCAGTGCACAATGTGCCGGCAGCCTCCCTGGCCTCAAGAGGAGGCAGCAGCAGCAGCAAGTGGAGAAGCTGCACTCCTGTGTGTGGCACCATGCTGCAAACGACCACACAGAACCATCAAGAAATAAAATTCTGCTCTTTTGGGCTGCTTCCTTGTGATATTGAAATCTGCGTAAGGCCCACACTAGAAAGTCTTGCTACTTTTAAGAAATGCAGCACATACTATCAGCAATTAATAATAAAAATACTTCAATGGCTAAATTAATTTTCACCAAGAAATCTTTTTTTACTTTTGAAAGCACGTTTTGCTGAAATTGAATTCAGTAATTCCACAATTTAGGCATCCAGAAGGTCCAGGGAATTATCATTCTTTAAGTAGTTTTTCTAACAACATGAAAAATACCTTTTACACATTTTTCATAGAAAAAGTTAAGTTTGGTGCTACAAGCACCAAGACTCTAGAAAAACAACAACTATCGTGCAAAGGTCACGTTCAAGTTGTCAAGAGAACGGCTAAATTAAAGAAGCACAACTTATTGTACCTTTTTGTCATTTTAGAAAGAAGCTTACACCATTTCACTGTTACAAAAAAATACACTGAGGAATTTGAACAACAGCACAGAGAGAAAAAAAAATACAGATGTTGTACAGATTTTTGAACAGTTTCTGTAGCACCACACAGAGCTGAGAGACGATTAAGTCACACATCTAGAAGAAGCCATTTAAACACTGGTAGTTACAGAGGGTATTTCCTTCTTGAGCATGGCTGACAGAGACAAAGCAATAAGCCAAATTTATCAGAGACTGCTGTTTCCATTTTGACTCCATAAGCTGTAGTTACTGCTCCTGAATAGAAAACGTTATGTTTTCGGAAAGAGCCATAATTAAAATGCTTTTTAAAATTTTTTTAAACATGTTTTTTAATGGCTTCATTCACTAAATGTTCAAATCCTTTTCATTTTACAGATCGTCTGACTAAATGAGACACTTGATTACTAAGGCTAAAAATGCATGCATGGTAAGATCTCTAAACCTGGAAAATGAGATGGAAGTGGGTGCCAAAATAGAAAGCTGAAAAAATGCTTTGGAAATACTAGCTTGCACTTTATTTTATGTTCACTATTGCTTATTGTATAGGATGGTAAGAGCAAAAATTGACATAAAATCCTGTGCCTCGAGTGAGATTATTTACCCCTTGAACACTGGCTTCCTTTCGTAACTACTGTCAACAGAAAAGATTAAAAATACTCGTATTTTACCAAATTCCAGAAGTCAATCTGTTAGGAAACACAAAGATTACTTCATCTACTCAGATGGCTAGAAAGAAGATCATGTGATAAAGATTTTAAAAAATCTTTCAGCACCTCATAAGCCTCAGCTGAGCTTTATGCTTTCTGCTCTCCAATTCTCTGAAGTCACCAGCAGCGCCAAAGCTACACCATGCAAGGCTCTTGCACGGTGGTGGGACAAAACACTGCAGTCGAAGCACTGTTGTTGCCCTTCGTGCCGAGCCTCTTTGTGTCCCAGGGCTGGAGCGAGCTCCAGCCACACAGGCACTGCACCCGAACAGAGGCTCAGTCCGTCCCTGATCTGGGGTTGCTGCTGGGGAGGGAGGGAGGGAGGAAGGGACCCCTGGGACCCCCCGCGCAGCAGCTGCGCTCAGCAGCACACGTGGGAGTTGCTCAGACCATCACACACCACGTTGCTGTCTGCAGATGTCACCAAAGTGCGGCCAGGACTGCTGCAGAGGCTGTGCTGGGGCTACTGACAGGGCCTGCAGGCTGCACAGCGACGGCCACAAAGGCATCTGAACGTGACACTCTTCGCTAGGCCAGGCCAATATCCAGCAGCCGTGATTTTAGGAGCAACTTCTGGTGCCAAAAGTAGTACCTCTAGTAATACTCTTGCAAAAGCCTTGCTACTGTGATAATAAGGAAAAAATAAGAGCAGAGAATAAAAGAATGATTCCCTCTTTAGGAGCCCAGCAGAATACGTATGCACCATTTTATACAAATTTTGGACCCAAAACCAGCCACACACACCACACTCTACAAACCTTCCAAGTACAGAGTACATTCACATTAGCCCCATGTCTCTGAGGAAGGTTCTGGCTGGGCAGAGGATGAAACAGGGAGAAGATAAATTGTTTTCTGTACCACTTAGTGGCCAGATATCAAAGCTGCAGCTTTGAAAGCTGTGTTTCCAAAAGCCGTGAGGGACAAAAAAAAAAAGGCACAGATTAGGATGGCAGGTATACATGGGAGAGGAAACATGTTAAAAGGAAGCTTCTAATGATGGAATGCATGAAGGACTTCCAGCTACAGGATATTGACGTTCCTATATATTCTTATTGCTAAGTGGAGGAAAGGGACGGGAGGGCAGGGACCCTCCTTTGAAGATCTGGAAACTCTCCAACACTAAAGATTAAATCACTGCATTTGGTACACGGTACCGTTTGTAACAATTCTCTGTACACACTTTCTTCCGGACTCTAAGTGATCAGAATGATCAGGTAAATCATACCAAAGACATAGGTGTGCTGAATTACCCATTTTTTAAACATCACATGAAGTTGGTGGGATGCCTTTTGCAAAGTAACAAGCAGCAGCAGCACGCGTTTTTCCAAATGTCTCAGGCGAGCATGTGGGGATGAGGAACACACACAGAAGGTGGTCACTGTCTTTCAGTGTAGCCATCATCTACAGTTCGAGCACCTGCTTCGCTTCCAAGCAATGTGCAATCTCACCATAGATAAACAAAATCAGAACAAGGAGGGACAGAGTCACGAGGGACACAGTAAGCGCTTTCATCAGTATCTCTATGTGAAATGAGAAAGCCGGTGTCCACATCTCAGTTAGCGAAAGGCTGTCAGTCAGCCCTACGTGCTAAGAAACCAGCAGAGGTATGATGGAAGGTTGCATTTTACAGAAATACGGCACAAATACAGTCTTGCTTAATGTAGTATTGCACAAGCAAAAATAAAAAATGAAAGGCATGCAAAACAATTTGGAAAAAGGGGAGAAAGGGTATGAAAAGTTCTGAGCAGTGAGCTCAAGAACAGTGTTCGAGGACCATCCGTAATGTTCAGGATATAAGCTGAAGACAGAAGGGTGCAAGTGAACTTTGGTTTACCATCAGGAGCAAGACCTCATTCTGCATCTCTGCCTTCACAGCAGACAGTGGTGATTGAAGTTAGGAGGCTGTATGGGGGCTAAGACTCCGTGCATTGAAGGCATCAAGTGCTGGGGTTTTTTTATAGAGAATATTAAAAATAATAAGTCTGTTAGACAGGAGCAGGGCAGACAAGTAAGACGTACTGTTAACAGAATAACGAGATATGCCTAATTCCTTTCCTTGAGTTATTTCTGACTCCAGGGGAATCTCAGCATCTCTGTTTTGGGGACTCGAACATGAAAACAGACTCATCAAATGACTGACACAACCAGCTACTCTCACAGCCAGAGAATCGCTCACATTTCAGTTTCCTTTTTAACGTGAAGCTAGGTGGACACTGGACACATCATCATGCTGTCACAGGAAGCCGCAGTCACGGGCAGTTTCAGGGAGTGGCTTCACCAGTCACTACACTCCACAACCATCCCTAATAATGCTACAAACCCTAAAATAGTAATTTACATACTGTGTAGTCACCTAAGTACTTGATCTTGTTCTTTAGAAACCCTGAAAGCAGAAGTATGCACGTCTCAAAATAATTCAAATTAATTAGCAGAGAATATCTCTGAGAGTATAATTTGCCAACACACGGTTTTTAAATGCAGTTCTTCCTTCAATTTAAAATGTTTATCGCTAAATTTCAGTAAAGGAGTCCTTTTTAGTCTACAGAACTGGAGATACGATGCTGCAGCAGAAAATCATCGTTACTTTACACTAGAAAGATTTATGGCTTTTGTTACCTAAAACCATTTTGATGCTGTTACAGCTTTTCATGACATGTACACAGCACTGGTTTATTTTAAGCCTATCTCTGCATCCCCATCACCATACATGTTACAAATGAAGCAGCTGAACCAAACGTTGCATGATGCAAGCCACCTGAATAACATTCAATGGAATTTGGGACACAGTTGAGAACCTGGAGTTTGCCCCGGTACTCGCAGTACCTGCTACGCCTCAGGTGCGTGTGGTGCTGGGGCAGGTGCCAGGGCACGAGCCTCTGCCCTGTCCGCTGCTGACAGCAGCCTCACACTGCTCAAATCTTCCCCTTGTCCACAGTCAGGAGAAATGCACAAAGGTTTTGGCTTCTGCAAAGTCATAGGCATGTAGAAAGACAAAAGTGAAAGTGGAGACCTGAGCGTACAACCAGCGCGTGCTCCCACGTGGCCGCGTGTGCCTGTTGTGCATTCCTTGCGGCCTGCATCTCCAGGCGTGAGGCTGCTGCCGTGAAAACAACTAGAGATGTGAGGTAAGGCACAAGAAGGGGTTTTGAGGAGGTCCTGACATAGGTTTGAGAATAAAAAACAGAGTAAGAGAAGCATAGTTACAGCTATGAGCCTCTCACGTGGCTGTCTTTGACTTCCCATTTAAGCATGTCAAAAACTGTTTACGCCACCTACACTACATGAAACCATTTTAGTTCTGAACACTACGACAGGTCTATAGCACACTGGAAAATTCTGCTCCCATGACCTCCTTTGAGTGTACTTTAAGCTGTCAATATCTATAAATATATATACATATGAATAAGAAACATTGCTACATTTCCCACAAAAAAAATACCACAAGTTAGCAAAACTGTCTCCTGATTATTAACCTCTCACAATGATTTTTAAAAGTCTCTCTCGGTCAGATGTGGCACGCTGCCACTATAACAGCACAAAGAACGAAGGCAGGAGGTTCCATTTCCATGTTACACCTGGTAAGCATCATCACTGCTAATTAATTACATATACGCATTTTGGGAAACAACCTGTAATTTTGAAATGTGCTTAAATTCTTAAGCACTGTTTAAACATTCTTCTTCCTTTTGGGTTTTTTTGGGGTAGTCTTCAGCACTACCATCAGCGATTTTGGTACCTAAATCCAAGAACACACCCAGGGCAAACCCAAAAAAAGAAATCCAACTTCCAGTCATTTGCCTGCCCAGTAGTTACGAGAAAAATAGATGCTACTCAGAAAATGTATAAAATGTACTATGCACAAACTGTATCACTGTCACCACCCAGCACCAAATATTTGCTCCCGAAGAGGCAGAGCAATTTAAGAAAAAGACAAGTGAATTAGTTTTAGCTTCCAAGAAAACGACAGGATATGAAAATACAGAAAGAAATATATTAATGAAATTTAGAAACCTCAAGTTAATCCTTAGAAACAAGATTTATGGGGAGAAAAAAATTACACAAATTCCAAATATAAAGTGGCTTGCTGGGGTTCTGTCACAGCAGCTGGATGCTCTGCCACTCTTCAGGCATTGCGTCGGGAACAGGGAACGGCTTCTTAAATCTGCAAGGTTTGGGTGAGCAAACCGCCTGAGATCAGACGCACACTGCAGTCTGTTCAGTGGACTATGGACGGCTATGCAAAAATGTACACAAGAACAACTCTAAGCAAAAAGTTATCCAACACTGAAAGGCAAGAAATAGGTGTTTTACCAGAAAAGATGGCAAAGAATTTCTCAGCTTTCTGCTCTCACAGAGCTTAGCAGCAGCACATGAACAGCAGCACCATTTAAACAGCCACCCTGAGGAGAAACTCTACAGTGCCAGCCTGCAGAACATTTCATTTCCCTGCACCCAGAACCACTTTGTTTACATGTGCACAAAGTAAAATTACGGTATACTCTTTAAAATGAAAAAACCACAAACACCCAACAACAAAAGAAGTGTTGCAAAGGCCCCTAGTGCCCGAGCTGATCGGGTGAGCCTTGCCACTGGAGCAGCCTTGCTTTCAGCGTTTCCTCTCAAACTGGCAGGGGACGCTGTTTCTGGACGTGGTCTTTGTGCTTTGGGAAACTGTCAGGAGCTGATGGTGTAATACAGCACAGAGCGGCTGGTGACAGGGTCTGTGTTACACAGCGTGACTGTTACAAACACGTATCTAAAATCCAGCAGCAATCATCACATTTCCTAACCTTCTGTGTTGTAACATGGAAAAATATTTTACAAAATACCAGAATGTTAGAAGTTAAGTCTTAGCGGCTGGTAATCCCTCCAAATTATTCAATGCAGAATCCATACAGGAAGTTACAGTAAATTTTAGATCAACAGCCCCAACCGCCAGACTCCTGAAGGAGTGGTTACAGATCCTGCTTGCAGAAGGGGAACTGGCTCAGGAGGTTTCCCCTTCCTTCGTTGCCCTGTCCTATCATAGCTCATCCCTCTCTGGAGTTGTAACTCCTGTGGTCCATCCTGCAGTGAAGCCTTGACAAGAGCAGGTGTCCCAATGCTGAGGTGCAACGAGCCAAGGCAGACAGGCAGTGGGGCAGTAACCCCATCACCTGAACTGCGGAGTGACACTGTTCCCTCCGTTATAAGCACTAATTACTTTCCCACCCTGCACCACTTTTCAGCAAACTTTTTCCTTGTTACACACTTCCCACCCCCAAAATTCTTTATGTTTTTAGTCCTCAAAATTTTGTGGTTTTTTTCTAAGTACTTTGTTTACAGTAAGAAGTGGCTGTGTGCCCTCTTTATTACACCCCTTCTTCCCCTGCTTCCCAGCAACTTCTTATATGCTCCAAGGAAAACAAAACATACAGGATAGCTGGAAAGTTCACAAAACAAATCACTGATACTACTTCTCAGCTTCTCCCAGCAAAAACGTACGATGCTACTGAAGAGACGGCATTAAGATGGTACAAATAAATGTCTGTTTTCCTCATCACCATTTGGCACCCATCGTTATGCACTCCAACTTGTTTTCTGTTTGTCTTTCCTTTCAAATACTGACACCAGCATTGTCACAGACAAATCCTCCCACATACAGAAGAATAAACAAGTGACTAAAAAAAGCACTAACCTTCGCTGACAGGAGTAGCACAGCCTTCAAGGTTCAACATGATATCTTCATCTCTGTCATCTGCACCAGCTCCCAAAATCATCCAGCTCTCAACGTGATCACTTTCAGACACCAAGCTGTCCTCCTCGGAGCTGTCATCTATCACCAACATCTCTTGGATGGTGTGAGCTCCAGCAGGACTAACTGGGCTAAGCTTCCTACTGGTGCTTTTCCTTTGCTTTGAAATGTCTGTACCTGATCCAGCAGAATACAGGGTGGTACGTCCAGCACCTCTGGCACGATCTGGGGTGGAAGATCCTGGAGGGACACGTATTTTACCTCGAGATAAAGGCCGTGTTGATTGCTTTGCTTTGCTTTTGTAAACACTGTCTTCATCTGGTGTATCAGATAAGACAATGATCTCAGGGTCATCTGAAATCTGAGCACCACAGCCAAGGAATTCAGTGATTTTCTTGTCTTCATGCCATTTCTCAGTTAGAACTGAACTATCACCAGTGACTTCTGCTACATCAGCTTCTTCATCCATTTCCAGCGTGCTGGTTTCTCCAAGATTTTGGGAATAGTGTATCTGGCTGTAGAGGTGAAATTCCACCTCACTATCAATGCTCTGCTCACTGGATGACTCCTCATGATAAAGTTCATCTTCATACAGTTCAGTATCCTCATTCTCTTCATATCCAGCAAACATTCTGAAGTGCGAATAGTCTGTATCTACAAAAAACCAAAAGGCTCTATCACAACAGTTGTGAACGTATGTCCAAAACTATCTTTCCAATGAGCACTTTGGTCTTTCCGAAATTGCCAAAGTTAGTCACAGAGCTCTGTGCGCAGAAGATAAACTGAGCAGACTTAACAGCTACAGCAATCAATGCTCAAATCCATAACAGCAAAATCTACTCAAGGGTGCAGCTGCATTCATCTTAAGTACTGCTCTAACCTTCAAAGTAGTTGAACTTAACGTTCCCTCAGCTTCCACAGCTCCTCTCCATCCTGGGTTCAAAACCAGGGTGCCTCACATGGATCGGGAGCCAGATGAGTGTCGAATCAGAGTTTTGATTGTTCTACCAACTAGTATTAATTATGAGTACTTTGCAACTTGTTTTACCAAGTAACACCTTTCCCTACCTGAACGAGCAGGGAAGGAACATCGCAATATTTGAGGGAAGTAACTTGCAGCCTACCTACAGCTGGGCTGCACAGCCACCTGAACCAGCACGTCAGCATTTAACTCTGTGACAAGAGCTAGTGCTGTGATACAGAAACACCCAGACACGCTCTGCACAAGCACAGGTCGGAAGTTAGCATAAAAAAAAAAAATAACAGTGAAGGTAGTATACAAATCTGCAGCCCTCACACAAACAAGCATGTCACGTTGTCCTATCAGAACCCAGTTACAATGCTATGAAAACGCAACTACGTTTCTCTCTAGGCACGAGCATGACCTGCAAGCAGTGTCTGCCAAGCTCAAGGTTAGCTATGGTATCTCGGTGCTGATACCAGTTAAGCAATGATTATCTACCACCATTAACGGCCTTTTTGATGGATCTACAACTAAAACCCCGATTTCTCTTCTCAGGTACTCAGCAATAACGCTTTTTAAACAAGACGTAGCTGATGGGACAAAGTGCACCCTCGGTAAGTTTGCTGATGATGCAAATTCGGGAAGAGTGTTTGGTACACCAGACGGTTGTGCTCACATTCAGAGGTGCCTCAGCGGGCAGACAGCATCCTCTTCGAGGTCAGTAAAAGGTAAATGGTCAAGAAAGGTCCCGCACCTGGGCAGGACCCAGGCTGAGGGCCCACTGCCTGAAAGGGTTTGCAAAAAAGGACCTGAGGATGGGACAGGCTGACCATAAGCCACTACAGTTCTGGGACAAGAGGCGTCCTGGTCTCCTGAAGAACATCGCCAGCAGGGTGAGGGGGGTTATGCTGCCACCCTAATCAGCGGCCATGGGACCACGACATCTGGAGCACTGTGTACAGCCATAGCCTCTGCAGTGCCAGAAAAGATGGACAGACTGGAGCGAGCGCAGCAAAGGGCCACCAAAACAATTAAGGGACTGGAGCATCTGTCATATGAGGCCAGGCTGAGACAGTTCTTCCTTGAGGAGCCTCACAGGGATCTTACCCATGGACATAAGCATCTGATGGGTGATTACATATGACAGAGCCAGGATCTTCTGAATAGTGTCCAGCAACACGACAAAGGGCAACAGACACAAAAAACAAAACACAGGAAATTCTGCTTAAATACAAAATTAAAACATTTTCTCCTCCACTGCCCAGAAAGGCTGCAGAGTCTCCACTCTTAATGATGTTCAAAACCCAGCTGCACATCGCCCTGAGAAAACTGCTCTAGATAACCCTGCTTTGAGTCAAGGGGGCTGGATGAGACAACTGCCAGAGGTTCCTTCCAACCTCAAGCTATCCTGAGGTCCCAATCCAGTCACGAGCATCTCTGGAGTTCACTGCCTGCTCCCTAGTGAGATGGGAAATCCAGAGACCTTCTGAAGTTACTTTGCCTAATTCACAGGATACCTTATTTCATTTACTTAACCACATCATGTGTGGAGGAGAGGAAAGGAAAATACTTTTCTCTCAAAAGTCTGTGTCTGTGCTACACTTACTCCTGGGGAAGCCAACGAGCGTTTTTAAATGTGAAGACTGTCAGACGGAGTTCAGTTTTTGGTTGTGGAAGGCAGATGCATAGCACTGTTAAAATTCACATACTGACACACAACTACAAAAATAAAGATTTATGAGCTTTGTACAGGCGTAGTTTGTGTGACGATGGTATTTAAAGAACTCAAACGCTCTTATTACGACAGTTCTCTGTGCACAGTCTGCAGGAGCCCTTCCCTATCCACAACAGATTGGACCTCTTTGTATTCCCATTGTACCAGAAGACAAACTGAAGAGGAAAACACTTTTCCTGGAAAAAACCCCCACAAACTCACAAAGCAAAACCATATAAAACATGAGTGCACAAGCAGAGCAACACAGAGCTTTGCTTACTGATCATCCGTATGCTGTACTCTTCTCTGCTTAGGATTCCAGGAGATTGGCATACATACATCATTCAGTCTCACCTAGGCCATCACCAGCTGAGATCATATCCAAAAACTATCAGAACCGTACTTACCCAAGCACATGCTCAGTTCTGCTGTCTCCTAATAGTCAAGCTGATTTCTAACTGACAAATACAGCCCTAAAACTTAACAAGTGCACGTTACCAAATCTGGTTTAAGCTCTCCTGTCCACAGGACAATGACAACCTCGTGGAAACGTTTACACCTGCCAGCATAGACCTCTGCTTAGCAGCACGATGGATGGCAGCAATGACCTGAGGATTATGTGGATATATCTGCACCTCCTAGACTGTGCCTTTCTCATCCAGGTTCTTCGGTAAATATAATACCTATTATGCCAAATAAAATACGAAGGAATGAGGTCGGAACTTTGTGGTGATAGACACAGTAAACCTGTTTTGAACCAGTATTCAGGTTTGGATGCTGCAGATAGGATGAAAAAGTAAAATGCTGGCCACCCGAGCAGTTGTAGGCAGTAAAAAACGAGAGAAAAGCAGCTGACTGACCAAGTGAAGCACCCATACTTAAACATTTCCCTCAGCTTTACGTGGGGTCACTCTTTCAAGCAGGTCTAAGCTTGTTCCCTTCCCAAGGGTGAGAATGAAAGCAGAGCTGGCTCCAATCAAGCACATTTACAATATTAACCTGTGGTTACGGGACATAAGAAGAGACCTTCAGTAATGCAGGAAATGCGAGAACCCCTCTGACACATCACAGTTTTAGAGGTACTCTGAAGGCCTACTTAAGCGCTCTTCCCGTCCCATTCTGTCACTCTCTGGATAAAGTTACACAGAGCTCATGACAATTGCTGAAAACATGCAGCTCAACAAGACTAATGGATCACGAGTGTCAAAGGGCATCCAAGGAGCTGACTCATGGACACTTTATAATGAAGGCAGGAGTAAGAAGAGGCAACATGGCACTGCACTTACTTTGATCTATCCTCCCCAGAAGCGCAGGTCAAACAATGGCTTCTCCCTCCTCTCAGGTCCACACAGGACAGGAATGACGAAAGGCTCTTCCTCGCGCTCAGCACGTGTGCCACACCACTGGGGAACAAGAAACACCAAACATCAGCAGTCTGAAGGTACCTAGTTCCACTGATCACCACCCACAGACAGATAGAAGCTATGCCCCACCTCTTCATCAGAGTGAGAAACACCCATTTCAGGTGTTCAGCATCAAAGCAGATAAAAACCCTGCCTCTATGAAAGGAAAGAGGAGCTGGACAGAAAATGCTTTGCTGGTTTTCAGGCTGTCAAAGTGGAGCAGTCTGTTACTATGTCCATACTGATACTCAGAGAAAGCCCCATCTGACAGACAAGCCTTCAGCAATTTACATTTCCATTCAGTGGAGTAAGGTTTAGACTATAGGCAATTGTCCCTTTTGCTACCTGCTGCACTGTGACAAAGACATCTCTCACGTCCGAGTGTGAAAAACACATTAAAAATAGCAGTGCCGCACATACCACCTGATTTAATGGGTAGCACAGGCTGCAGGAAGCATAATGCATCCCTGATGCATCACACTTCAGAACTGGCTTTGGAACAGCACTTCTTGAAACTTTTCCTTTTGAAAAACCCCAAAACTACAAACCCTAAGCCATGGGAGAACTCTGTCCCTTCAGCAGAGGGAATCCCATTCGTACCTTAAGCCAGAGAACAACCTTCCTCGAAAGTACCTGACCACCTCTCTGGTAGGCCCTATGCAAGAAGAGTTCAGATAAAGGGCTACTGGTGTTAAAATAAAATTAGAAAAGACACAGCTGTCTGAATCTCTTTGAACCATTTCTGGAAAAGATTCCAGATGGCTGTAGTTAGCAATGGCAGGAGATCATTTTCCCACATCATTTACAACAACTGCATGCCAGCACTTGTTGTCAAGTCCATAAAAAAAAAATAAAATCTCGCACTTGAGGAAGTAACAGGGGCTGGCAAGAGCAGTCAGATGGGAGCTGCGACGGCGACTGCTGGGCAGGGAAAGGGCACAGCCACAGTAATCAAAACAGCCAGGACTGTTTTCCAGCTGTGTGCAGGCAGCTGCTTCCTCAGCCAATATTTCAGCGCAGCCCGGGATGCTCAGGTGTGAGACCAGTGCAGAAGGGGCTTTGCTAAAGGGCCTGTAAGGTGCCCGGCCAGCCCAGGTGCCCATTCCTGCTTCATGTGCTGTGAATCTCCCCACCAGCTCCTCCTCTCCTCTGCTGAGCTTCATCACTTCTGCTGCCCTGACCTTTTAAACTCCTAACATCTTCCAGAGCTCTCTCAGTAACCTCTTCCTCTCCCTCTCTGGCTCTTTGAAATGCACATTCTGCTTAACTTCGAATATTAAGATCTCTTTAAAAACTCTCAAACAAAAATTTGGAAAAAAGATTACTTTTTCACCATTTCAAGCATGACTTTTCAGACAAGTGTACTATTCCCACCACAAATCATCAGTAAATTCCTAATTGTTTTTCTTGCTTACTTGCGATGTCAAGTCCAACATATTACGACAAAGGCCGCATTGAAACCACTGCCACAAATTTCTGTCTCTTGTAAGAGACAGACAGAAACAGTAAAATGGAAAAGAAAGGTCTTTTGAGGAACTACCGACAAGTTCCTAAAACCAAAGGTATTTATCAGAAGAGAGGTTCAGAGACCACCACGACTGTAGACATCAACAGGCTTCACAGCTGGTGCAGATTAGACTTCTTCTCAGAGGTCTGTTTACTCATATTTGTGACAAAAGAACTGCCTTGCACTTCGGACTGTTAGGATACTGCACGGCTACAGCCAACATGAAGCTGGCAGAGAACTTCAAAGTTCAAGTGCCGGTAAGTGGAATCTGTCATTTCGGCTGCTGCTGCTGCCTTGGTACCCTCCATCAGAGTACCTCTGTTCCGTGAGAGAAAACCAAATAATGTTACGAAGTGCAGCACCAAAATGAAAATCGCATCCTTGTTCTTCTAGCCGCCCTACAAAGGTATGAAACTATCAAACATGAATGTGTATTTAAAAAAATCCCCAACGATATATGTTTATTATCAGAGGTGAATGTCAGGAGACTTTTTTCTTCACCTGTATCACGTTTCTCCACCAAACATAACAAAAGACCTTACTCTGGCTCACAGGGATAATAACCAGGCTGTACTCTCAGTGCCTGAGAAAGGAACAATTTTCATCTGCCACCCCAGGAGAGATGTGGAGCCCTCAGACACTTGGAGCCATTCCCCACACAGATGTGCTCAATCTACAGCAGAAACGTCCTCACAGCGACACATTTCAAATGCCAGGAGCAGACTCCAGGGGCAGCTGCCCCCGCGGTTTGCAGAAGGCCAACGCTGACGAGTGTGTTTGGTACCTGTTGCCTCAGGTTCAAGAAGCCAAGAGAAAGGCAGAGCTAAAAAGCTGATGTAATGGTAACATCTGCTGTTAAGTTATTTAGACCTAAACTTTGTCCCCCATGCCTTCCAAGGATCACGTGCTTTGCTTAAGAGCTGACGTGCGAAGCTCGTTATGACGCTGTGCTGTGTCTGTGACAGAATGCTGCTTTTCAGTGCTTCCTCTGAAACAGTGCAAAGAAGGGTAAAGCAGAGAAGAAAAGCTTCGGAGAAAAGAGGTGAATGTTTCTGTAGTGACAAGCTAATACCTTCAGCACATCACCAGAATAACTCTTCCGCACCCAAACCCTGGAAAATAACAAAACATGCCAAAGTTTACTTCAGGTCTTCCGGAAGATCTTTTTTTTCTCCCCTCAGCAGTTTTCAGAATCATGTTTAACAGGGACCGCAAAAACACCCTCAAACGAGCAGGCTTGCCCTTCCTTACACCCAGACGGAGCAGAGGAGCCCCCTGCGAGGCACGGCGCCGCGACACCTCCTCCGGGGCCGCACAAACACACGCGGACAGCTCGGCGGCGGCTCGCACAGCTCTTTAATGGCAGCGGGGCTGGGGGCAGAAGCTGCTCGGCCCCCTCAGCACCGGGAGAGGCGGAGCGGGGCAAGGCCCGGCCGCAGGGGACAGGCCGCAGCCGCGGCGGGGCGAGCACCGGGGCACGGCGGCAGGGCCCGGCCGCGGCTCGGCAGGGCAGG
>WEIS01064669.1:49676-79552 GCA_013389965.1 Todus mexicanus
CGGGGCGTTCGGCGGGGCTGCCGCTGCCTCCCGCCCGCCCGGCCGCCCCTCCCGGGGTGTCGGCTCCCTCCTGGGAACGGCGGCTGCAAAGGGCGAGGGCGGAGCGTCCCGGGGGGAGCAGGCACCGACCGCCCCTCGCCGTACCGGCTTGGCCACCGCCGCACCGGCTACTGCCGGGCTCTGCTGCTGCTGCTGCCGGGCTCTGCTCTGCTCCTGCCGGGCTCTGCTGCTGCTGTCGGGCTCTGCTGCTGCTGCCGAGCTCTGCTCTGCTGCTGCCAGGCTCTGCTCTGCTACTGCCGGGCTCTGCTCTGCTCCTGCCGGGCTCTGCTGCTGCTGCTGCCGGGCTTTGCTGCTGCTCCTGCCGGGCTCTGCTCTGCTGCTGCCGGGCTCCGGCTTCATCTCTGCTCCGGCACGGGGCTGTGCGCAGCGTGACGAGGGGCAGCGAAGCCCCTGCACAAACCTTCTCGCACCTGCTGCAGGAAGAGGAGAAGAAGACGTGGTGGTGCCTTGGGAGATGGTTGAGGACAGGGGTTGCGCTCGGGCAGGGCTCCTGCCAGCAAAGGGCCTGAGCCACTCCTGAGGCTGAAAGCACTCAGAGGGCTGGAGCGACAGTGAACCAGCAAAAGACCCTGCTGAGGATCTCCGAGGACGGGACTGAAACTGGGGACAGCCAAGTTTTGGAGTTTGACAGGCATCCTGGAAAATTCGAGCCTCTTGTCTGAGCTACCTACCGAATTCAAACACTTAACCAGATTTTTCAGTCTCAAGCAGTGGCTGTTTAGGAGCAGGCAGAGGATTTAGCATGTCTTGTTTTGTGGCAGTTCACAGGGGAAGAGACACGCTCTGGGCCAGCGGTGAGGTTGGCAGAGCTGCTGGATGCTGTGGGAGTTAACCTGGGCCGGTCTGCACCGTGCCTCGGGTACTGTGTCCAGCTTCGTGCACCGCAGGATAAGGAAGACAGCAAGTGCTGGAGTGGGTGCAGAGAAAGGCAGCAAAACCTGTGAGGGGGCTTGAGAATAAGTCTTATGAGCAATGGCTGAGGGAACTGGGCTTGCTCAGCGTGGAGAAAACAAGGCTGAGCAGAGACCTTGATAATCTCAACAATTCCTTGAAAGGAGGTTGCGAAGAGGTGAGGTCAGTCTCTCAAGGAGCAAGCGACAGGACAAGATGAAACGGCCTCAAGATGTGCCAGGGGAGGATTAGACTGGACATGGGGAAAAACTGTACCAAAAGGGTTATCAAAACTGGAACAGGCTGCCCAGGGAAGTGGTTGAATTGCCATCCCTGGATGTACTTAGAAGCCGTCTAGATGTGGTGCTTAAGGATATGGCATAGTAGTGGCCCGGTTAGAGTTAGATGATGGTTTTCCAACCATAGCGATTCTGTGGTTGTATGATTCTGTGCTGTGCTGCCTGGCCCTGGTGCTGGGCATGTCCCTTGGCTGCAGGGTGAGCTTCCCTGACTGGCGGTGGCAGAAGAGGAGCCTACAGGCAGCTCCTACTTGATTCCAGCAGCTACACCTCCTGCCCTTACTTTTATCCAGGAGTACATCAAGGAGTCCTTGTGCAAAACTCCTTTGTGTCTGATGGTAGGTATGATGAACCGGGCTGATTTCTTCTCAGAAAATCCTGTAACACCTCAAATGACCAAAGTGGGCACCCCTGCCGCACATGAGGCCTGCCGGGCATGCCACACACAGGTTGGAGGCCTATTAGGTGCTGCATAGCAGGTNCAACAATTCCTTGAAAGGAGGTTGCGAAGAGGTGAGGTCAGTCTCTCAAGGAGCAAGCGACAGGACAAGATGAAACGGCCTCAAGATGTGCCAGGGGAGGATTAGACTGGACATGGGGAAAAACTGTACCAAAAGGGTTATCAAAACTGGAACAGGCTGCCCAGGGAAGTGGTTGAATTGCCATCCCTGGATGTACTTAGAAGCCGTCTAGATGTGGTGCTTAAGGATATGGCATAGTAGTGGCCCGGTTAGAGTTAGATGATGGTTTTCCAACCATAGCGATTCTGTGGTTGTATGATTCTGTGCTGTGCTGCCTGGCCCTGGTGCTGGGCATGTCCCTTGGCTGCAGGGTGAGCTTCCCTGACTGGCGGTGGCAGAAGAGGAGCCTACAGGCAGCTCCTACTTGATTCCAGCAGCTACACCTCCTGCCCTTACTTTTATCCAGGAGTACATCAAGGAGTCCTTGTGCAAAACTCCTTTGTGTCTGATGGTAGGTATGATGAACCGGGCTGATTTCTTCTCAGAAAATCCTGTAACACCTCAAATGACCAAAGTGGGCACCCCTGCCGCACATGAGGCCTGCCGGGCATGCCACACACAGGTTGGAGGCCTATTAGGTGCTGCATAGCAGGTGGGTCCCGTCATCTAAAAGGACTGAAGATTTCCCCTCCCCTCCCCTCNGAAGAGACCAACCCCACCTGGCTCCATCGTCCTGTCATGGAGTTGTGGAGAGCCAGAAGGTCTCCCCTGAGCCTCCTTTCCGACAGCCTGAGCAACCCCAGGTCCCTCAGCCGCTCCTCACCACACTTGTGCTCTACACCCTTTCCCAGTCTCATTGTCTTCTCTGGACACACTTCAGCCCCTCACGGTTCTTCTTGGAGGGAGAGGCCCAAAACTGAACCCAGGGTTTGAGGGGCAGCCTCCCCATTGTCCAGCCCAGGAGGACGATCCCTGGCCTAGTCCTGCTGGCCACACCAGTGCTGATCCAAGCCAGGATGCTGAAGGCCTTCCTGGCTGCCTCGCACACTCTGGCTCATCTCCAGCTGCCTGTCGACCAACGCCCCGTCCCCCTCTTCCTCTGGGCACTTTCCAGACACTCTGTTCCAGCCTGGAGCGTTGCAGGGGGTTGTTACCACTGAAGTGCAGGACCCAGCCCTTGACCTTGTTGAACCTCATCCCGTTGGCCTTGACCCATTGGTCCAGCCTGGCCAGATGCCTCTGTAGACCCTCCTGACTCTTAAGCAGATCAACACTCCCACCTAACGTGGTGTCATCTGCAAACTCACTGAGGGTGCCTCAATCCCCTCGTCCAGGGGATGTTGAAGAGAACAGGCCCCAGTGCAGAGCCCTGAGGACACCACTTGTGACTGGAACGTACAGCAGGGAGCTGTGCAGAGCATCTGGGAAGCGTGAGAGATGAGCAGGAACGAGCAAGCAGATGCAGGGATCTGTGGGAGATGTTGGCTGGATCTGCTTCTGCAGGACCAGTCGTGTGCCCAGTCACCCTGCTGCCTTGGAGCAGCTCCTCCATCCTGCCCCAGGACAAGTGTCTGTGGGGTGGTTCACCTGTGCAGAGACACATGTGTGGTGGTGCCTCCACTGAGCCCAGAGCTTTCTTCTTTCACTTCATTTTTTGCAGGCCTTTCAGGCTTCAGGGCTTCCCTTGATGCACTGCTCGTACTCTTATTTTAAATATTTCTGGTGTTTAATTACAACCTGCATATTGCCTCTGAGAGCGTTGGCACAGGCATGTGCGTGCTGGCTGCAGAAGAGCCTCTCAAAGGGCAAAATGATCTGATCCTCTGATCCCCTAGGTTTTCGATTAAGAAAGAAGTGAAGAAAAAATTACAAGTATGAAAGTTTTGTCTTCTAGAAGAGATCAAGCAGACACTGGGCAGTGTCAGAAATAGAATCACGGAATCCCAGCACAGTGGGGATTGGAAGAGCCCTCTGGAGATCATCTGGTCCAACCCCCTGGTCCAGCAGAGTCACCCCAGAGCAGGGGGCCCAGGATCGCAGTGCTCAGGTGCATTTGGAATCTCTGCAGAGGAGGAGACTCCACAACCTCTCTGGGCAGCCTGGGCCAGGCTCTGCCACCCTCACACCGAAAAGTTTCTCCTCCTGTTCAGGTGGAACCTCTTGGTTTCCAGCTGGTGCCCGTTGCCCCTTGTCCTATTGCTGGGCACCACTGACAAGAGTCTGGCCGCATCCTCTTGCTCCTGGGGGGCCCTTTAGCTATTGATTCCAACCTTGTGATTTCTGTGATTTCTGTGTGATTTCTGTGATGAGCAGTGATCAGACCCCCTCTCAGGCTGCTCATCTGCAGAGACTCTCAACCTTTCCTGGTCACAGAGGTGCTCCAGTCCCCTCATCACCTTTGTAGTCATGACACCTGATACTAGTAACAGGTCCTTTTCTCTGGCGTAATCACGATATCTTTCAAAACAAAAACGTTTTTACTGCCTCTGGAACTTAGAAAAACTTTTCACATGTATCATATAATTAATTGCTGTGAAGCATGCACTGTTAATATGATTCAAGGATGAGCTAGAATTGCAAAATCTTACACAACTGCCAGGGCCCTGAGGACACTGTTGGACTATATAGACCAGGGGCTGTGTCCAACCCCAGTTCCCTTCACTATGCCTGATCCTGACCCCCACCTGCATCCCAGCTCAGCTTTGGCCTGTCCCTGTCACCAGGGAGATACCTGGTGCCCAGGGCTGGGGCTGCCCTGATGTCCTCCAGCTGCCCTGCTCCTGCTTCGGGTGGTGGCATGGGCACTGGCACCAGGCCCTACCCTGTCAACCCCCACTGTGGTGTAAAATACGTGTTTGGGGATAAACCTCAAGTCAGGTACCTTTTCTAAAAGTATTTCCAGGAAAAATGCCACACTTCTGTAGTAATAAACTGAAATATTAGAGGATTTGGCTTTAGCACTGACTATATTGGTATTTTATACTTGAGAGAACTTGTTCTTGCCAAATTTCACCTGGAAATAAAGTCTTTTTTTGGTGGTATTCCTGTGGAAAGTCTGCAGCTGCCTCTGATGCATCCTGTGTATCCTGTCCCTACAAAATAGGGCCCTGGGGCCACTGTTGCTCTGGGGACACTGGAGGAGCTGACAGCAGCCTCTTCAGCCTGCCAGTTCTTGGTGCAGCCAGTTCACAAGCTGAGAATGGGCAGTATGTATATATACAGAACTACTTTGTGATGGATGATTGCAGGTAGGTCTTAAGGTGATTCGTATTGCTCTGGTTTGTGTTGGTATAGATGGCTACACATGCACCCAGATGGGTTTAAACTAGAAGAGGGAGATTTAGACTGGAGAGAAGGAAGAAATTTTTGATGCTGTGGATGGTGAGACCCTGGCCCAGGTTGCCCAGAGGGGTGGTCAATGCCCCATCCCTGGAACCATTGCAGGTGAGGTTGGCCAGGGCTCTGAGCAACCTGCTCTAGCTGCAGAAGTTCCTGCTCCCTGCAGGGGGGTTTAACTAGATGACCTTTAAGGTCCCTTCCAACACAAAGCATTCTATGATTCTGTGATTCTGTGCATGACAACAAGACTCATTATTAGCCTCAATCAGTGGGAGTTAATGTCTTCTCCATGTCTTCCAGCCCAGCTTCTCTAGTTCAGCCAGTTCTGTGTGAAGAAGAGGTCATTCAGGGCTAGAATAGTTTTTACTGAGCTCGACTTGAGAGCAGTCTCCACTTTAGGAGAGCACTGAAGCACAGGCTTCAGGTGTGGGCCTGAATTTCTCAATATCATAGGACATAGGAAAAGGAAGACCATGTGTTTCCTTTCATATCATTTCTCTCTCCTTGAAGAAAAAAGCCCTTGTTAGAGCTTTTATTTCATATTGTTCAAGTGAATTCACCCATATATTGAACACAGAGAGGCTGTGGAGTCTTCTCTGGAAACATTTCAAACGCCTGGACGGTTGGATCATAAACCCCTGCTCTCGGTGACCCTGCTGGAGCAGGGGGTTTGGATGAGAAAATATCCAGAGGTCCCTTCCATGCTTAGATTCACTGTGCAGGGAAAGGAGCATCCACCCTCACATGTCAATGGTGCTGCCCCGCATCCCTATTGTGCCTTTCCCCCCTTGCCTGCCCTTTGGGGAGCTGCCAGAGGGCTGCACCAACCTAACCAGAAGAAACAGGAATGGCAGAATTTGTGAGGAAATCTGGAAGAGTTGTGGAGAGGGAGACTTTGAAGCATCTCCAGCTGGTTGGGGTCAGTCTGCATTCGCCTGAGTCTTCCAGACTGCAGGAGTCCAGTGGAGACAGTTTCTCTTCCACCACAACCTTTATGTGCTTAAGACAGAATAAGGGAAGAAAGAGGGAGATTTTCCAGATATATAAACTGGCAATTTACAGCCCAGATGCCAGTAGGTGGCACTCAAGAATGCGCAGCATTGCTCATAGCCTTTGTGCAAGGCTGGCTGCTTGCTCTCCAGAGATACATCTTTACCTTCCGCTCTCCTTGGAGCACCAGGGAAGCCTGGAGGGCTCTGCAGCTCAGGTGGACAGCTGTCAGAAAGAATCCTGGGCAAGAGAAAATATTATTTTCCTTTACTTCTTTCCAAAGCATGTTTCTGAGTGCTGTAGGGAACCAACAGCGTTATTCGCCAATAAGGTGGCTACATCAGGATACTGGTTTCTGTTTGTTGTAACTTGACTAGATGTCAGCCCTGTGTGGTGAAATGGCCTCCAAGAGCTGCTGCTTCACCTGACATTCCCTTGAAAATTCACAGCTGGAAGGAGCTGCCCTGTCCAAGATGATCACTGGAGAAACTCACAGGACTCTTCGCCATGTTGAAAGCTTTGTGTGATGTTTCTTCCAGTGTGGAATGAGGTGAGGATGTGACTGAAGAATGCAGGTGTGTCAGAAGGTCAATTAAATGTGTGCAGGCAATCATCTTGTTTTTAAGAGCTTGATTTTGTTATCTTGTTGAACACTGTTTTTACCTGACTCATTAAATGAGATGGGTTGTACTTGTTTCTGGTGACCTATGCTAAGTGAAGTTGTCTCTGACCCTGCATAGGCTGTTTCCTGACAACCACACTGTTTTCATCCAGAAGCTGCAGCTGATGGTGGCTTTTGTGTTGGCTGTCTGGGCCTGTGAAGTTAATTTTCATCCATCCCAATCCAGTAAAATATGTACGCTTTGAGGTGACGAACCACTCCTCCGCCTCGAAGTTCAGAGGTGGACCTGCCCCACCATGTCAGGCAGGAGCAGGCAGTGCTGTCTATACCAGCCTCACACAGAACCTAATGGGTTTCAGCTGTGGGAGGGCTGAAGCGGTTCAGGAAATGTTGCGCCAAGTAGCAGGGAGAGGCCAGGCAGTGGAAGGGAACGAGCGGGAGAAGAGCAGCTAAGTCAGGACAGGGAGGAGGTGGCAGACACCTGCCATTGCAGTTGCGATTTTCCCATCTTGCTTCCCATTTCAGCACCAGAAAGCTGCATTGCCCAGAGTCAGCACTTTCAAAAGATTGCACTGAAATGGGATGAAAATCATGGGTGCTGTAGCCTGGCAGACCTCAGGGTACCTGTCCTAGCAGGTCCCACTTAGGAGACCTTCGTAACAGCGTGGAACCACGCACAGCTCCCACTGCCACTGGATCTGGATGCAGACCGCAGGGCCATTTATCACCACACTGCATTTGGATCTGGGCAGCCTCCTGAGCTCCAGCCCATCATCATCCTCAGCTGAGCGCTGCAGGGACAGGAGCTCTTCAGAAGTTAATTAAATTCCCACACCCCCACCTGATCTGCTCCTCCACTTCCCAATGCTCCACTTTGCCACTTCAAACCGAGCAGCGGGAGAGGGGAGGGAGTGTAATTATGGAGCTCCTTGGAGCTGGCTCTACAGTGCTTCATAGCTTGTTAATTACAGTTACCGCTGTGCTCCTCAATGGAGACCAGAAGAGCATGTGGGGAGTGGGGGGCATGGGTCAAGGGAGGGCAGGGACTTGGTGAAGTTAGAAAGAAGCCAGAAAGGCAGACAGTGGAGAGAAGCCAGAGTGAAATGGGGTGGAGGGCCAAGGGCGTGGGCAGGAATCTGAGCAAGAGCAGCAATGAATGGGAAGCAGAGGGAGATGGAGAAAAGAGGGGAAAAACAGAGCTGTGTGGGGGTGGCAGTATGGCTTGTCTGTGAAGGGTGATGGGGACACACTAGCATCACTGAAGCCTGTGTTTTGTGCCCACCTGCCTTCTCTGGAAGAGCAAGTGAGTGCCCAGCTCCCAAACCCAAGCACTGCCACTGACTGTCCTGCAGCACAGTTGGGCAGGGATTGGTTTCTGGAGGACAGAACGGCTTTCACAACACAGTGAGCCATGTCAGGAAAAGTACTTCCTTTCCTCAGTCACCTCAATTTTCTCACTAATTGAACAAAATCACAGAATCACGGAATCCCAGCACAGTGGGGGTTGGAAGAGCCCTCTGGAGATCATCTGGTCCAACCCCCTGGTCCAGCAGAGTCACCCCAGAGCAGGGGGTCCAGGATCGCAGTGCTCAGGTGCATTTGGAATCTCTCCAGAGGAGGAAACTCCACAACCTCTCTGGGCAGCCTGGGCCAGGCTCCAACACCCTCACATCAAAGAATTTTCTCTTCTTGTTCAGATGGAACCTCTTGGATTCCATTTCGTGCCCGTTGCCCCTTGTCCTATTGCTGGGTACCACTGACAAGAGTCTGGCCTCATCAGTAATTGCAGCAGTGCTCTGGCTTTCTCCCACTTCCAGAAAGTAAGAATCCTCAGTATTTTCAAGGAAAAAAAAACAACCAACAACCCTCCTCCAATGAAAAGCTGAAGCCCTCTGAGGAACGCACATGGGACCTCAGTCTGCTGGATTTGTGCAGCACCACAGAGATCCTGCCAGCTGCTGAACACTGGAGCTCAGGCTGGTCTTTCCCTCTTGTCTGTGGGGTTGGAGCTCAGGTGCCCTGGCGTGCTGTGGGGTAAGCTGTGCTGGCTGCACCGGCCAGGGCCCTCGTACGATGGAACTGTAGAATCATAGAATTGCTTTGGTTGGAAGAGACCTTTCAGATCGAGTCCAGCTGTTGACTCAGCACTTCAGGGCACCGCTAACCCATGTTCCTCAGTACCACATCTCCACAACTTTGAAACCGCTCCAGTGATCACAGGGTCTCCACCACTGCCCTGGGCAGCCTGGGCCAGGCCTTGACAACCCTTGTGGGGAAGAAATTGTTCCTCAGCCCAACCTAAACCTCCCCCGGTGAAACTTGAGGCCATTTCCTCTTCTCCTGGTGCTTGTTCCTCGGGAGATGAGACCAACCCCACTTGGCTCTTTAGCCTCCTGTCAGGGAGCTTTCAAGAGCTAGAAGGTCTCCCCTGAGCTTCCTCCAGGTTCAACAACCCCATGTACCTCAGCCGCTCCTCACTACTCTTGTGCTCTAGGCCCTTCCCGAGCTTCCTTGTCCTTCTCAAGACATGCTCCGGCCACTATCTTTCTTGGAGTGGGCAGAGGAGGCTGAACAGCTGTGGCAGCTCTGTGCTGCTGTGTGGAGGGAAGGCAGGTCCTGCTCCCTCACCTCACTCTCCTGCTTGGTCTTCTGTGTTTGTGGAGGGAAGATGGACCAACCCAGTGAGAAGGTAGCTGTCCATATACTCCCCTCACCCCTAGGGCAACCCCCCATGAGAGAACAGTATTTCTATTGCTGCTCCCTGCTCTGAGGGTCCTGGGCTTAAAGTAACAGGTTGTCTTGCTGGACATACACAGTTTCCTAAAGAAGGTCTTTAAAAAGAACATGGTGGAGGGAAGAATGTGCAGGTCTTCTGTTGAAAACCATTTTGGGCTTATCTACCGCCTCTGAAACGAACACACGTGAATTTTCTCTTTTGACAGAAGTGAAAGGACAATTCAGAGCCAGGAAAGACTCTATGCTCAAAGACTTGATGCTGCACTGCCAGTAGTTTTAAGCTCCGACTTAATGCTTTCCATTTTCTTTTGGCAGCTTCCAATCTCTGTTTCTCTCCTTTTCCTGGAAAATTTCCCTTAAGGAACCACCACTGATGGCCCAGGAGACAGTGTGTGAATGCTCTGCATTATGTAATGCTTTGACATTTGGTGTTCCCGTGGCATTATCCCCATTATCCCTCGTCAATGCAGAATAAGTTGTCAGAGCATGAAATTGGTATTTTTACATATTCTTAATGTACAGATGTCAGTCTGAGAGCCCCACGCAAGCATTCTGATTAAATTCTCTGTTTCATTCTCTGCCTGTGCACGGGTCTGTTTGGAGGGCATCTTTCATTTTACGGGGTTATAGGGAAAAGGTGCAACCTTAAAAAGTAATAATTCTACTCGATAGCAGTCTCAGAAGGTGAAAGCTGAGCTGAAGGCATTGGGTGCAACATAGACTCATCAACTGCGAGCAAAATAGTGTTCAATTTTTAGCACCTGTGTTCCTGGCATGGTAGCAGAAAGCGAACAACAAGTACCAGATGCATAGAGGGAATATAATCAGTGACCCAGTTTCTGGTGCCAAATAGATCAACATGTTCCAAATCAAATCTGCTCAGAGTTTACAAGTTTGTTATTCTATATTAATTACCATGTAAGAATGCTAGACCCTTATGGGAGGATTCATATGGCTGAACATAATGTACGCGGAGAAAGAAGGGGAAGGGCATGGCTAAGGACCCACCTAGGGCTCCAGAGGGCTTGATTTGGCTTGTTTGATCCCAAACAGATAAAGAAATGCAGCACTCAAAAGTCACCTGCTTGGAAGCAAACCAGCTGCTGTCAGCCACTGTCTCAAGTACCTGTGCTGTAAGAAAACAAAGTTGGCACAAAATCATAGAATCATTTTCGTTGGAAAAGACGTTTAAGATCATCGAGTCTCAAAGGAGTGACTCTGCAGCCCCCACCATTAGGAGCTTCCAAGACCAGGCTGGGTAGACCCCCAAGCATCCTGGTCTGGTCTCGTAGCTGATCGTGCTGTGAGCAGAGGGTTCCTGAGGTGCCTTCCAGCCTGAACTGTTTGGTGACCCAGTTCTCTGGGAAGCAGAAGGTTACAGCAGGATGATGTTCAGCTCTTGCAGGACAGACCTTCCTGCTGGACTTCTTCTTAGCATTTGTCCAAAGAGGTTGTGCAGAGCTACATCCCAGAGCTGCTGCCCACCATGCTTTGATACGTGTCAAGAGTCCATAAGCGTCCACAGGGTTTATAGGAGGAGCCCACCTGCTCAGCCAGGGTTCCAGCTTGCAGTGAGATCAGGAGAGAGGTCAAAAGCCTGACTTTCCACACATACCAGAGAACAGTCAATGGACTATCTTTAGCTGGGTTTCTCTCCCCCGCAAAATGTTATGAAACTGTGTCATCAGTCTTTGCTTTTTCCTCTGTCCTACTCTCCACCCTCCCACAAGCTTGTGCTGTACAGGCCACCGCCTCCAGTCAAATACACCAGGGTGGTAAGGAACTCAAGAGGTATTGAGCTCACAGGCTTTTTGTGAAAAATAACATCTATGTGGAGAAGAGAGAGGCAGACTAGCATCCTCACTGGTAACAGGGCTCCAGAATGGGCTCAGCAAGGGTCTGTGTGGCCTCCTGGCTTGGACATGGTCTAGGACCAGCCATACCACAAGCTGCCTCTCGCTCAGTGCTAGTTAGAGGGTGTGAGGATGGGTTGGGAGTGCTGTTGAAAGATGTTGGGAATACAGGAGCAAAAAACAGGACCAAAACTGGTTACAGCCAGTGGCAAGTTTAACACTGTCTTTAGTGCAGATGGACAAGCACCTTCAGTTTGAGATATTCACATCTCCCAGGTGTTACCACCTGATGCGGTTCATCTATTTATTTAGAAGGTAGTGAACCATTTTCCTCTTTCTGTAGGAGATTCTGAAGTTAAGGGTTAAGCACAGACTTCCAATGGAAGTCTTACAGAAGATCAAATAGGAGCTGTTCCAGGAAAGCCACCTTTCCCCCACAGAGTGAATGTGTTTCTCTTCCTACCCAATCTGCTCAGCTCCGTGCCTGAGCATCAGTCTGACTGGGAAATGCAGCAACAGGGAATTCACAGAATTATAGAATCACAGAAGATTTTTGGTTGGAAGGGATCTTTAAAGGTCATCTTGTGCAAATCCCACTTTCAACCAGATAACTACCGTGAAGTCCATGGATTGCACCAGACTGCATCCAGCCACTGAGTCCATTGAGCAGATGCCATGTGTCTGGTGGAACACACCATCAGAAGCGTTGGGAGCAGAAAATAATTCAATGCAGTACTTCCACTCTTCTGCTGAAGCCAGTCTAACATGAAATAGCTGAATGAGTCTCTTCCGGAAAATGAACCAAGTAGTTCTGACAATGCTTAAGCAGAGCTCTGAGGCTGCAGCAAGATCACCGTCTTGCATATGTGGTCCAAGAAGCAATGGGCAAGGCAGCCTTTCACTATAAGCATGAGTTGGAGGGCACAGGTTCCCCTCCAGTGCACCCCACAATGCTGCACATCTTCTTCCCTAGGTCCAGAGCAAAATTTGGATGTTAGCATGAATTGTTTTGCCTGAGGATGAAAGACGTGCTGGACCTCCCACATTAAGTGGGCTATCACTGCAAGGACCTCAAGGCCTTGCTGCTGATGGGGTTGTACATTCAGCTGTAAGTATGTGCTTTGTCACCAGAAGCAGGCAAGCAGAGGAGAAGGAAATCCATGCAGTGACTGCAAAAAGCACTACGGAGCTACTGGGTGACTTCCATTTACTGAAGAACATGTTTGTTTTCCCAAACAGGGGTATGAAAGTAATCCTCATAAGGAGAAATCTAAGTCCTGTGCTACTCACTGAGGGATTTCTCCTACTTCATTAAACTCTCACATCTCAGAGGGCAAATCTGTGTTGTCACATGACACTTGTGCTTGAAAAAAAAAAGTATGTATCAAAGCTTAATACAACCTTGTTTTTCTATCTCATTTTGCAAGTGTAATTGCATAGTAAATTGAACCATGGACTTTTATTTACTTGTTACCGTTGTGAGTCAGGCCTTGAGTCTAAACAAGGGTATTAGCGTAGATCTGGAACAGAGTCCATCTATGCCATCTGAAGACGTGGTCCACGCCTCTCCCTTTATCGGGAGGGTTTGAAGAGGAGGTGACCAGAAGGCGCAACGACTTCAACTCGACATGAGAGTCTGGTAAATACCCTCATTCATAAAGTCAGTAGTATAATATTGCTGGCTGGTTATTTGACCAACAAGATTTTGATCTCGTCTAACATGGCTTTTCCCACAAGTCTCTGTACAGGTTGATGAAGTCTTTAGTGCTTGCAGTAACAAAATTTCCAGGAGCAATCTGGCTTGCGCCTCCATGCTGTGAGATGAAGGGAGGAGAGCGCAGGAAACCTGGGCAGTGCTGCAACCACAGCTGTTGGAGGGGCAATGGGCTGCTCCTTGTACATGGGCCCCCTGAGCAGATTTCTGGTCCTGGACGACTCAGTGTTGACCTGAAATGCTGCCTTCTGCTTCTGTGGCAACATTATCTGAAGGGGGCCTACAAGAAGGCTGGGGAAGGCCTTTGTAAATAGGGATAGGATGAGGCATAATGGTTTGAAACTGGAAGAGGAGAGATTTAGATTGGAAGTAAGAAGGAACTTCCTCACTTTGAGGGTGAGACACTGGAACAGGCTGCCCAGGGTTGTTGTGGGTGCTACATCACTGGATGTGTTCAAAGCCAGGCTGGATGGGGCTTTGAGCAACCTGGCCTCACGGAAGATGTCCCTGCCCATAGCAGCAGCAGATTTGAACTAGATGATCTTTAATGTCCCTTCCAACCCAAACTATTCTATAATTCTGTGATTTTATGATTATATACATATAGACATATTTTTAAATGTGGACAGAATCGTCATGAGCAGGGGGTATAACCCAGACAATGCAGATCACGCAGCTCCCCGAAATGATTTCCTGGTTGCTCCCATAGCAATTGATGAAAACACCCCTTTTGAAGAAAAATGTAACACGCAACAAAATCAATCTTCCTGCACAGTTTTCCAGTACTTCTCAGTAAATAACCATGGTGGTGAATTGCCTTCACCATTCAAAACTGCATGGCTTATGCCCAGTCTGTGTTTCTCTGATATCTGCTCCAGATGCCAAGTCATGCTCTACAACCCTTTTTCCTGCAACTGTTGTCAAGGTCTGGCCCAGGCTGCCCAGGGCAGTGGTGGAGTCCTCATGCCCGGAGCGGTTTCAAAGCTGTGGAGATATGCAGAGGGACATGGTTTAGTGGTGCCCTGGCAGTGCTGAGTCAACAGCTGGACTCGATCTAAAAGGTCTCTTCCAACCAAAACTATTCCAAAATTACATAATTCTAAGTTTGACTGCTGCACCAAACAGCTCACTCTGCCAAATTTACACTTACAGATAGTGCTCACAACCTCCTTGATAACTAAAACAGCCCTCACAACCTGGACCCATGAGGCTTCCAGTCATTACCTCTTGTGTGGCTTCTCTCTTCACCCCTTCCCATGGTCCCTGTCTAGGTCAAGCATGGAAGGGCAGGATGGAACCCATCAAGGCAGCACAGAGCCAGCCCAGCACCTCCACAGCTGCTGGGCTCCCCATGCTGCCACCTCCTGCGATGGTATGAGATGTGTCAGCATGATGTCACCACAGAAGCCCCTTCCACCTGATTGTGCCCTCTTCCCCCCACCGCATCTTTGCTGGTAGGAGCCCATCCACCTGGAAGGGGTCTGTTCTGCCCACCCTAGGGTCACTCTGGCTGTGTCACAAGCTTTGTTGATCACCATCAAGCCAATGAACCTCTCTGCCTCTACCAGAGATCCACAATTTTTCACCTCACTCCCATTCTGGGAACAGCATCAGCAGAGATTTTACCTGTTCTGACACAAAGCTAGGACGAATACTATCAATCCACCTGCAAGAGAAGTCATCCTCTTGTACATGCTCTGGGCAGATGCCGGTTTACTTCTTGTAGTCCAGTTTACCTTCCTCCTGTGCAAGAGGAGTTCCAGTTGAATCCATCAGTTCCCCAGCTTACCCCATAGATGTTTCTGGAGCTGGTGAACCCCTCTTCAGCTTTCTGTATTGCACATCAGTTCCCACTTCGGTGCTGTGCCCTGGCTAAGCCAGGAGGTGCAGCTGTGGAAGGATGGACCATGCCCAGCCCTCCCACTCCTCAGTGGATATTGCAGATTCTGCAAGGACCTGGCAGTAGAGAAGAGTGGCAACGTAGGGGCTCTAAGTCCAGGGGCCTCCAGAACAGCCAGACCTCATCAGGTAGCACCTGGGAAGGGAAACGCACCCACATCAGACTCCCACATCCCACTCCGTGCAACTACAGAAACTGCTCCCATCACCATGTTTCTTCTTGGTGACCTTCAGAGTGCTTGTTCATGGGAAAAAAATCCCACCAGAGAGCTGCTCATCTAGCTCTAAGGATGGGCAGACCAGAAGAGATGATGCTGGGAGTTAGAGAAGGCAGAGCTAGCTCTCATATTCTCCTCAGTCCCAAGTTCATTCCTGTACATGTTCAACGTTTAACAAGGATGCTCTGCAGCCAGAAGTGGAATAGAAGCTCATGCAGAGCCAACTGGGCAAACCAGCTTGGCCCCAGCGCAACACAGCACACAAGCTGGTGCAGCATGGATTCATCACGACCCTGGAATGTCCCTGCTGAGTGCAGAGGGGTTGGACTAGATGACCTTGAAAGGTGCCTTCCAACCCAAATCATTCTGTGGTCCTACGAAACATTCAGGCATTGCCACGTTGTCTGTTCCTCTGGGTGTGCTCTGCAGACTCACAGATTTGCATCATGCGCAGGTTCTACAGAGAATACAACCCCCACAGCCCCAACCCCCTGCAGCACCCTGCCACTGTTCCCTTGGGTATTTGTGAAGCAATGTTTGATTTGAATGGCGTTGAGAAGCAGCTGGCTGTTGACAGGGCCAGAACCATGTGTCTCACACGAGGTATGCAGCAAATGGGTAACACAGCCAGCACAGAGGCAAAACAAGCCCAGAGCAATCCAGGCAGCACTGTGTACAAACATGACAACCAATGCGCTGCCAGAGCCAACCACTGCTGGTGCAGATACAGCAACTTTAACCACGAGGTCACCCCAGCCTTTTCCTTCACCTTTTATTTCAGGAGGACAAAGGGAGCAGGAATTATGTTAGGAATAGCATCCAGCCAGCATCAGCCCTGCTTCATTCATCCTGCCTTAGGCTACAGAGATGGTTTTCCAGGAGAGCTCCTGCCTGTTGCTTCACAGCTGCAAGAAGGGACGCTCATGGCCACAGGGACAGCCCATGGTGGCATTTACAGACTCCAATACTTGGGCATAGAATTACAGAATTTGGGTCACAAGGGACTTTTCAGGATCATCTGGTCCAACCCCCCTGCAGGGAGCAGGGCCATCTGCAACTACAGCAGGTTGCTCAGAGCCCCCAACAACCTCACCAGTAATGGTTCCAGGGACAGGGCATCGACCACCTCCCTGGGCCAGGGTCTCACCAGTCTCAGTGTAAAAAAATTATCCCCTCTCTCTAGCCTAAATCTCCTTGTTTTAGTTTAAACCCATCACCCCTTGTCCTGTCCCAACAGGCCCTGCTCAAAAGTCTGTCCCCATCTTTCTGATAGGCCCCTCAAAGCACTTAAGGGCCACAAGAAGGTCTCCCTGAAGCCTTCTCTTCTCCAGGCTGAACACCTCCAACTCTTTCAGCCTGGCCTCCCAGCAGAGGGGTTCCAGCCCTTGGAGCATTGCTGGGGCCCCCTCTGGCCCCGCTCCCCCAGGTCCCTGTCTCTCGTGTGCTGAGGACTCCAGAGCTGGACCCAGCACAGCAGGGAGGGCGTCTCCCCAGAGCAAAGCAGAGGGGCAGGATACTCTCCCTTGACCTGCTGACCACAAGGCCTAGTCTTTGGTGCTCACAACCAAAGACCTCTGGATTCATAGTGTCTGTGCCTAATACGAATATGAAGAGCTGGTGTGCAAGTGCGTTTGTTGGACATAGAGAAGTTTCCTGTGGTGCTGAAGTGTCGACGTGAAAGCAGGTGCCCAGTTGTGGCTGCCTTGGGGTGTTTGCTCTCTGCTGTAGAGACCACAAAGGAATATCCCCTGGGACACTGTGGTAGCAAAAAAACATGTCTTCTGTGAAGACAAATGGGACGTATTAAGCCTAGGTAAAGCAGGCAGTTGCTCAGGGCAGCATGTGGCTGCGGAGATAAAACTCTCTGCTCTTCTCCAGGGCCATGGGAAGCCAGACAGTGATGGGTCCTGCTCTGGTGGGAGGTATTAGGAGGATGCAGTCACTCCTGAGATGATGGGAAGAAGGGTGGTAAACACATCTGCCAGCACAAGAACATCACGGTCATAATGATGTATGTTTTAAACATTGCAATTTTAGCTAATTCCATTGCTGAAGTAAGGAGCAGATACCTCAACATGTTGATGCAAATCTGTTAAGCACACAGCTCAACATCCTGTTGAGCACGCTGTTGAGCTGCTGCTTATTTCTGTAACAGAATTAGATAAATTTGCTCATCTCTTCAGGGCTACCAAGCCTGTCCAGGTATTGCAACATTGATAGGAGCAGGGTGGTCCAGATTAGCACAAGTGGAAGGGTTTGGATATTACGAAAAAATTATTGGATATTAGGAAGAATTTCTAAATATTAGGAAAAATTTCTTCCCCTGAAGGGCTGACAAGGCTTGGCTCAGGCTGCCCAGGGCAGTGGTGGAGTCCCCATCTGTGGAAGGATTTCAAAGCCATGGACACTTGGTGCTGAAGGACATGGCTTAATTGTGACTTGGCAATGCTGAGTTATCAGCTGGACTTGATGATCTTACAGGTCCCTTCCAGCAAAAATGATTCCATTATTCATATGGCAGTTCTGGAGCAAGGTGACGGAGACAAGGTGTCTCTACTCGGTGATCTTAAATGTCTTTTCCAACCTAAATTGATTCTACGATTCTAGGAACAGCTGGAGAAAGCAGGTGTTTAGACAAATTCCCTGCATTTAGCAGACAAGAAAAGGCTCTGGAAACCTCTGAGGCTGGAGAGACTGGCTGCTCATCAATGGGCAGACAGGCCACACTATGTACAGAAAATGAGAGTCCTGATGCCAAGTACTGGTGTTTAGGAAAGCCAGACAGCTGCAACAGATGATGCACTGACCTTATGATACCGACACATGGCCGGGCCAGGGAGAGGAAGGAAGCAGAAGGAAGACAAGGTGCTACCCAATTTTGGTGGAAACTTGGGTGTTCAAGCAGCCAGTTACCATGAACCAGTTCATACATGAACCATCAGTTTATAGGGTCATAGAAGCATAGAATTGTTAAGGTTGGAAAAGACCTTTAAGATCATCAAGTCCAACCATTCCCCCAGCACTGACAAGTTCACCACTAAACCATGTCCCTCAGCACCACATCTCCACAGCTTTGAAACCCCTCCAGGGATCACAGGAACTCCACCACTGCCCTGGGCAGCCTGGGCCAGGCCTTGACAACCCTTGTGGGGAAGAAATTGTTCCTCATGTCCAACTTAAACCTCCCCTGGCAAAACTTGAGGCTGTTCCTTCTTGCCCTGTAACTTGTTCCTTGGGAGAAGAGACCAACCCTCATTTGGCTCTCTAATCTCCTGTCAAGGAGTTTTCAAGAGCTAGAAAGTCTCCTCCGAGCCTCCTTTTCTCCAGACTGAACAACCCCAAGTGTCTGAGCCACTCCTTACAAGGCTTGTTCTCCAGACTCTTCCCCAGCTTTTGTTGCAGGTCTGTGAACACACTCCAACACCTCAAAGTGCTTCTTGTAGTGTTCTCCAACGTGTATGGCTTTCCACATGGAAAAGCAGACGTGTAACCCGAAAGAGTCTCCTATGGCAAAAACGTGACATTCTTATGGTAAAGACTGGTGAAAATAGTAGTGCGAAGAAAAACAATTCTGAAAAAAAAAGGTTGTTGTAGGTATACAGCAATAGTTGTTCTATGGTTGAGAAATGATTACTTTTTAACAATGTTTTTTCAGAAAACAAACACACAATAAACAACAAAACCAAACCAAACCTCAAACCATAGGCTGAATCATATACATGGTGTGGAAAATTTCAGCCCAAACTCTTGAAATCTGGTGAAGGTGTAAGCAGCAGAAGCTCTTCTGGGAAGTGATGGCCATGCTCAGTTAGGCGGTGAAGCTTGAACCACCTATAATTAGGCAAGGAAACGTGCGTATACCGGAAACTATACAAACAAGCTATTAATAGCAGCTTCATCTTCACCCCTGCCTCCCAGCAGAGGGGTTCCAGCCCTTGCATCATTGCTGTAGTCTCCTCCAACCCTGCTCCAACAGGTCCCTGTCTCTCCTGTGCTGAGGACTCCAGAGCTGGACTCAGCACTGCAGGGTGGGCTAGAGGGTTTTGCCTGCGTTCAAGAGGTTTCCAGGTATCTCCCAACCTATATGACACAGGCAGTGCACGGCTTTCTCGGCCACAAAACCAGTGGAGACTTGCTGCTCCTCTGGAATTAAGTGTCCCTATTTTAGCCAGAAGGCCAATGGATGCCCTGAGTGTTTGTAGCAAAGTAAAATGACTCATTCACATGTTTTGCAGAAACATATTTGTCACCGTGCAACTGTACTGAGAGGCGTAGACTTAAGTGGGAGTCTGGGAGGAAGGACTGTGGGGATAAATCCTGGAGATTTAGATTCAGACAGTCACTGCAGTGTGCTTAGAAAAAACCAGAAATCTCCAATCTTTGTCTTGCTTAGTCAGAAGTCATCGATTTCTACTGGTGTTTCAACATATTACTTCAAAAATGGTACATTTTCTGACAACAAGAAGTTTTTTTGATACACGCATGTTATGAAGGTGGATTTTTAAGATAAAGCATGAAGGAATTACTTTGAGATGAAGCTGTGCCCGCTGTTGGCTTCTCTGTGTGCTGAGCTCATGCGGTGTAGCCTCGTATTTAGTGTATCCTATCTGCTGAAGCACCGTATAGTTCTAAGAATGTTTTCTGAGGTATTTAGATTTATTTCAATGTTTGCCATGTATTTGTTGTTCATTAAACATATTTACCCAGGCTAACCCAACATGAAAGAAATTATCTTGTTTACAGTGGAATCTTGACAAAAATACATGCACAAAAGATAGACAAACACACAAACCTGGACTGCCAAGTGGAACATTGATTTGCTGCCACTTCCAATTTTTCTCATTAGAACTTATTTTATTTGAACATAACCCAGTACCCCGTGTAAATGTGAAGTTGTTAATCTTATTACTATACAGAAAACAAATTAATTATTATGCATGATATTGGAAATGGGTTGTTAGGTTGGCATTGGGAAGATTAGAAAAATACACTCATTACTTCAAATGATATCTGATATCCGTGTACAATTCTGTTTTTAAAACGATTTGCAATACTCAGATAGCAAACACAGTGACCAGAAAAGCCCCTCTTCTGTGTGGTTTTACAGTTTCAGGCCCATGTTCTGAGGGGTGGATTAAAGACTGCAGTTTGCAGTGACGCTTTTGTATTTTAAAACATCAGTATGGAACCACAGCAAATGAAGTTGTTTGAATTTCATCCAGCTTCAAGGTAGGATTCGCCACCACGTTGATGTAATTAACTAGCCTGAGATCCAACTGGCTTATCTTAGATCAGACAAGGATCTGCATCACATGTCTGATGCCTCACCATGACTGCTTCTTACAAATACTTGGATGTAGATGGCGGAAGCCCACCAGTGATATTCCTGTTTCAAAAAAATATATCTATAATAATACTAGGAGCAGGAAAGGAACATGTGTGTAATGTGTCCTTAGTGGTAAAGCTTGCATAGCTGCTGCTGGAGCACCTCTCCACTGCTCCTGGGGAGCCGGGCTGTGGCCGGGACCTCTAGTATTTCACTAAAATTTGCTCATTAGTGAGTGAAGGTTTGAGGAGGGTTTGGGGTGCAGGGAACCTGTACTGCTCATACCCTGTCTGTCTGGAGCATGTAACTTCCTTGCTGGTCAGGCGATGAGAATGGTTGGGGTAGGTGACTGACATGTCTTCTCCTCCTCATGCTGCTGGGAGTGTGAACCTCTTGGCTGAGTAGTGATGAGCACAGGCACAGATGGGCTGGACTCGCCCTCTCCCACTCCACCCCACTCTGCTCAGTGCTGTTCAGGCCACATCTGGAATGCTGGGTTTGGTTTTGGTCCCCGCTGTACAAAAAGGATACAGACAGCCTGGAGAAGTTCCAGGAAATGTCCACCAAGAGAAACTGCCACAGAAGGAAATGCTGAGACAACTGTGTCTGTTCAGCCTGGAGAAAAGAAGGCTCAGGGGAGACCGTATCACCATAATCCAGTACAAAAAGGATGGCTACAAAGAAGATGGAGATTCCCTTTTTACAAGGAGACCCACGAGAAAGATCACGGGTGATGGGGACAAGATACTCCTGGGGAGATTCCAGTTGGACATGAGGAAAAATTTTCCACACTGAGAACCATCAGCCACTGGAGTAATCTCCCCAGGGAAGTGATGGAGTCCCCAACATGGGAAACTTCTAAGATACAGCTGGACAGGGTGCTGGCCGAGAAAGATTGGATCAGATGATCGTTGAGATCCCTTCCATCCTGGGATTCTATGATTTATCCTTCAAGATGCCTGTGATCCCTCCTGAAGTCTCTAGTTGTGGTAGTCATCAAAACATTCACGGTGTGTAAGTGCCACTTCTGTGAATAAGCTGGTACAGACAAGCCTCAGCAGTCAGAATTGTTAGGTCACCAGTCCCAGAATCGTAACACAGCTAGCGAAGTAGTAAGGTTTTTTTCTTTTAACATGGAGCCTTACTTGCTGTTAGCTTTGCATGCTCAGGAGCTGCCTCTTGTAGTTTGTCCTCTTCAATCTTGTAGATGCTAAATATGTTGCTTTTCCCAAGCGGAGCTTGGAAGGTTTCATGTGAACCCATGTGGTGGAGCTTTTAGCAAAGCGTATGTCAAAATCAGAAACAAAGGACTGACATAACAACAGTGGAGACTTTGCACAGATCTTTGTTTTGCTCAACACCCAGATTCATGCCGGGTGAATTTTGCCCTGAATTTTGCCCTAATCATCTAAATGTGGCAGATCTTAGGACTCATTGAGCCCTGCCCTCCAACCCAAATGCCCATCCAGGACAGGGGCACACACGATCTCTGTCTTCCATGACAGAGCCTTTCTGTTTTCCAGACTGAGCAGACTTGAGTCCTTTCTTCTCCCAGTCGATTTCCCTCATTGTCCATTCAGTACCACTATACTTCCCTTCTCAGGCTTGGACGGACCTTCCTTTAAAGCATGCCACGGGCATACCTCAGATGTTTCCTCTCTGCTGGGCCAGACAGTGAGATAGAAATATATGGAACTATCTGCTGGTCACCCACCACAAGCTGCAAGGCATAAACCCAGCTGGGTTTATAGCACTCCTGACCAGATCATGATGGCCAGCAGAAGAGCTGGTGGCATCTTCCTTCACAGTTGGTGACAAGTTCCACCCATCTCATGCTGCAGCCAAGGCTGGGCTATGGGCCAGGATGGTTTCCTTGACTCCTAAAGCGATTAGAGGCAGGCTTGTCAATGAGCGAGATCTTTGTCACACCTCAAGTTTCCAGAGAGGTCTCCCAGTTGGGCAGCTCGCACTGTGCTCTCAGGAAACAAGGGGTTAACAATGTCCCATGTGCCTGTCTGCAAACCTTCTGAAAAAAATCCCCTCAAATCGGTTGCTATACTCAAAATAATGCATGTCCTATAGGGCAAGAAATAGAGACAAAACTAAAATAGCAGCTCTAATGAGCGAAGCAAATACCAGTGCAGAGCTGCAAAAGCAGCGAGGAAATTCCCCTAAAGAATGTTTAGTTCCGCTTTAGCGATGTGAGATATAAGGGTTCATCTTCACAGTAACCGCTGTGCAAGCAGGAGGGTTGTCCCCCGAACCCACCTGCCCGCGTTCAGCTGGGCGTTCATCACACACCTTTTCATCCCTGGAGCCACAGCTCCACCAAACAATCTGCAAGGCCCTCCAACCCTAGAAGAGGGGTTGGAGAAGACAGACAGTAGGTTTCAGTGGAAAATGAGCCTTTTCTGCCCCTTTGAGCTGCTGAGTGGGTGATTCCCCAGGGAGCATCATGCAGCAGGCAGAGCTGGTCCTGCCTCCTGGGACACCAGATGGTGCTTGCCCATGCTGGTCCCTTCCTGGCGGTGCTGGTGGCTTGTCCCCGCTCACGTCAAAGCAGCCTCAGCTCCACACGTTGCCAGGTCTGCCCTGAGGGTCTCCTGCCAGCAAAGCTTTTTGCAGGTTAATGTTTGCTAGTGAGATGGTGGAGGAGCTCTGCCCACTAGCTGCCACCACCAGAGTTCTGTCCTCGCACTGATGTTCCCTGTATTTCTGCTCACTCGTGTTGCCTCGCCCTGTGTTTAACTGAAATACTGTATTTTAAAGTAAGCAAACAAGTAAATTCTTCAGTTTTCCTTCTGGTAGAACACATTGCAGGGTAAATGGCTTCTCATGGTGGTTATAGCTATATATTGAGCAAATAGGGTAAGTTTTATCAAACCGCTCTTCTTTAATTTCCTTCTTATTGATTTCAAAATTTAACTAAAAAAAGGTTTCAATTACAAGACAACCTTTTTATATTTCACACTTGGTAATTTTCATACAGCTGTATAATTGGAGGTAAGCAGTATCTGGAGCTAATGAAATAGATTTCTGTATTGTTCTTAAAGTCTCCAGTTAACTACAATTCACCACGCGGTGATAAAGAGCAGAGCTCTTTGTGATCTGCCCTAAACACAGCCCCCACCCTGCAGAATTAGAATGAATGCAAATAAAGAAAAAGAAATTACACCAAAAATACCCAAGGAGAGGAAAAAAACATTCTTATGCGGTAATTATTCTCAAAGGAACGTGAGGACTGAAAACACGTCCGGACCTATCGCTGTAGCTGAACCAGTAGTAGCTGCTTACACCCCGTATGGATGGTGCTCTCACAGCCCCATTTTGGGATAGATTCCACCCAAACTCACAGGTCACGGTGCACGGTGTGGGGGAGCAGTGGCTCTCCATGCCAGAGGAGCAGCCAAGCGCCTGCCTGGCTCTGCCCACAGCAGAGGTAGAGGATGAGCTTTCCCCAGGGCCGCTTGGGGTCTGCTCACGCTGCTCAGGACCTGCAGCTGGCGGCTGCTTCTGTCTCTCTGAGAGTTTTTCAGTCTGAAACACTGTCCAGAGGCATTTCCAGGGGAAAGAAATGCTTTGTTTTATTTCATGGCCGTCCTTGAGTGACTTGCTTGCCTGCAGGTGGGAGAAATGCAGCAGGAGCAAAAGAGGATGAGTCGATTCTTGAAATGAAAAGGCAAGAAATCTTCCTGACCTTTTTAAACGAAGGAACTGATAAACGGTGGATACTAAATGCGGTGATTTTTTTTTTAAACTCTCTTTTTTTGCTTTAATTTTTGCTCATTGGGCAATGGACTTTTTTCTCAGTCTGCTGTTAGGCAGAGCAGTACACAGAGCACGGCGCTGTGCAGCCGTGCAGCCGCAAAGGTGGGAGAGCAGAGACAGCGGGACAGGAGGGAGGGGGTGCCTTGCCCAGTCTGTGCCAAAACAAAACAAATGGCTCCCTGGAGAAACGTCCGTGGTGAGCAGAGGGAGGGCTGCAGTGACAGAGAGGCTAGCAGGCTGGCACTTGGCTGACCAAACTGTGTGCTGGCCGAGCATCATGAAGCAACTTTGACATGAGTGTGCGTCCTGCTGCCACAGACGGGCATTTCCAGCTTGTTAGACACCACGGCAGCTGGTTTCTGGCAGGACATGGTGATGGAAAGCCCGAGCAGCAAAACAACGGAAAGAGAGCAGAGCTGGCAAGAGATATAATTACCTTCTTGAGCAACATGACCGGAACTTGCAACCTCCATACAGGCCCAGCAAATATCATTTGCCCCTTCCTGGCATCCGAGCGAGCCTGGCTGTAGGTGCTGCGTAGGGAAGCTCAGGGTGCCCCTGGAAGCTGGAGCCCCACACCGTATGTTGCTGCCAACAGATAGCCAGCCGCCACCTTCCCCTGGGCCCCCTCCCCAGCCACGTGCCCCCACCTTTTCCCTTCAAACAATATCTGTGTTCATACAGTGCAGTTATGGGAGATACTGGACAGGACATCTTTGGATGGGTATAAATAATTTGTCTTCTGACAGTTCAGACTCCCAGAGATAGTGACAGTGCAGAGGAGAGAGAGAAAGATACAAGACCTGTCTTGTGGGCTCCAGCTATGTCCTGGATCAGCATAGAATCACAGAATCACAGGATCACAGAATGTTTTGGGTGAGAAGAGACCTTTAAAGGTCAACTAGTCCAACACCCCAGCACTGAGCAGGGGCATGTGCAACTAGAGCAAGTTGCTCAGAGCCCCCAACAACCTCCCCTGCAATGGCTCCAGGGATGGGGCATCGACCACCTCCCTGGGCAACCTGGGCCAGGGTCTCACCATCCGCAGTGTAAAGAATTTCGTCCTTCTCTCCAGTCTAAATCTCCTTGTTTTAGTTTAAACCCATCACCCCTTGTCCTGTCCCAACAGGCCCTGCTCAAAAGTCTGTCCCCATCTTTCTGACAGGCCCCTTGAAGCACGGAAAGGCCACCAGAAGGTCTCCCCAGAGCCTTCTCTTCTCCAGGCTGAGCAGCCCCAACACTCTCAGCCTGGCCTCCCAGCAGAGGGGTTCCAGCCCTTGGAGCATTGCTGTGGGCTCCTCTGGCCCCGCTCCCCCAGGTCGCTGTCTCTCGTGTGCTGAGGACTCCAGAGCTGGACTCAGCACTGCAGGGGGGATCTTCCCAGAGCGGAGCAGAGGGGCAGGATCTCCACCTCAATCTGCTGCCCCCGCTGCTGGAGGTGCAGCCCAGGGTGCCATTGGCTTGTGGGCTGGGAGTTTGCAGTGCCAGAACATGTCCAGATTTTCACCCCCCAGGACTCCCAAGTCCTTTTCCACAGGGCTGCTCTCCATCCCATGGACTATGTACCACGTACCATGTTTATGTACTGTATGAAAGGCAGACCTACTGCGAGCAAACTTACTTTTGTCTTGTAGAGGTTTTGGGAAGTAGTTTTGGGCACACGTTTATGAAAAGAGATAAAAAAATAACTAGAGGGCTTCAGCCTCACCTGGCAAAAAGGCATCTGCTTGTTCACAGTAATGGGAGAAACATCTGAGTTGCTCCTGGTGCTGCTCTGCAGGCATGAAAAGACGGCAAATGCCTGTGGGCAAGAATCTTGCTTGCGCCAAGTCCTAGTCACAGCACCCATTCAAGAGGTGAGACCAGCACGCTGAGATGTACATCCCACATTGCTCTGCCCCAACCCTGCCACAGCCCACCTGTCTAACCAGGATTTTAAATGGGGCTGCTGTGAATGAAAAACTTCCTGGGTTACAACAGCATGGCCAGTGGCTTAAAAATGCACAAATGTTTTCATCCGTACTACTGCTTTGCTCCTTTGTTTATCTGCTGTGAGCCCTCACTGCACAACAGCTCTGGTAATTGGCACGATAAAACCCATCTGAGATGTTCTCGCATGTACTGGTGTGGTTCGTAAAATGATAGAAGGAAACCTCTTTGCAAGCCATTGGAAGGTGTTGGGTGGTTAAAACACCCACCTAAAGCACGTGCAATGACGGATCTAATAAATATTCTAGGGAAAATCTGAAATGTCTTTAGAAGCAAAACATGTTAAGATGAAAAATTCTTTGGCAGCCGGAATTTACAGCAGCATCTATTTTCGTCTGTGGCAACACATTGACTGAGAGATGTATTAACTTAACAACTTACCAGCTAGCCAAGGAGGAGCAGGAGAATATTGTACCCTCTTTCTCTAGGTATTAAACACCTGATCTAGAGAGATTCTGGATAGAGCTGGACTCAGAATGCCGCCCCATTTCTCATCTTGGCCATTTATTTGACTAGAGTTGTTATTGGTTTGGAGGCTGTGACCCACCACACATTTTTCAATCAATCAGGGAGAATCACAATATTAACATTAAACCTTACCTAGGAGAGACAGCAGTTAATACCCTGGATATGTCTCCTTTTGAGCCTCAAGAAAGCCTTAGATTTCTTAACCTCTTGTCTTCTGCTTGCATTTTCAGGACAATTTTATGTCTAGCAAAGGGCTCACTTAATCAACTGTATTTTCCTCTTCACTGACAATTGTTGGGAGCAGACTATTCAGTGAATTAACTTCCTATCTACCCATCTATGTCTTCTCCCAGCAATTTTCAAAGCAAAGGAAACAATTTGACCTTTTTCAGTGTTCTAATAGCAGCAAACACAAAAGTTACAGCACAGGATGAACTTGGGTTGAAGTTTTTGTTCTTGGCTTTTGAGAGGGAGACTGGAAGAGCAAGCATTGTATAGTAGAGTCAAACGCTTTCCAGCCAGAGCTCCCATAAAAAAAAAAATTCTCATTCTTGGTTTCTTTACTTTGTCACATAGCCAAAATGGGCGCCTCTCTTCAAAGCATCCACAGGAGGATGCATTCAGAGAGAGAGAAGCAGGGATTATCACGGAGCACACTTGTTTCTCCAAGCAAAATGCAGCACGGCAGCAAGCTTCTCCCTTCTCCTTAAGGCAGAGAAGTTAGGTTAGGACCTGCGCCTCAGGGCGTCTCCTTTGCCAGGTGCCCCGGGGCACTGCTGCAGTCCAAGCTCAGTGACAAAGGGTGGACTTCGAGGGTGCTTTTTCACGAGGCCCCTGCCCCGTAGCTGCAAAGATCTAACCCCTGCTCTGCTCTGCCCAGACCAGTGCAGTCCCCAGCGACATCACCACACCTCCCTAGGTCTCCTGTGTGGCAAATGACGTAGCAACCTTTCCTTTCTCCCACCTTCCCCTGGCAAGACGGGGGCTGCTCTGCACCCCAGACAGCACCACAGCCCTTGGACATCAGCGTCCTCTGCTCTGCACTCTGGTCCCAAAAGCAGCGTCCGTCCTGCCTCTGCTGGTGCATCCGAAATAAGGACTTTTTCTTCTGGAGGAGCCTTCAGGGATGCCTCACGGGCTGGAGGACACCAGCTCTGCTGCTCACAGTGCCTTATGTCATGCTCTTCCGCTGGGTTGGAACGAGGAGCGATGGAGCAGGGACTGGGGAAGCCCGAGCTCCACGGTCCTGCCGAGCTGCGCTCCCAGGAGGCAAGGCCCTTGCTCTATCACGTCACTGCAGAAATCTCAGAGGATATGGTGGGGTTTCTGACAGAGGTATCAGGAGGAGGTAGAAGCGAGCATCTGGTATGGCCTGGCCTCCCTCGGATGCTGGCTCATTTTCAGCTGTGCATGTAAGCATGTCACCAGGCAGAAAGTTCTGCAAAGCTGACTTTTAAAACCGTGTCTTTTTAACTATCAAAATAACCACACTTGAGATCAGTGAAAGTGACTGAGAGAGGTGAATGAAACTTTCACCGTGGCCCTGAACTCTTCCACACTAGACTGATAAAATGGGTTTAACTATTCATTGCTGTGATAAACTAGGCTGGTCTCCTGCTTCGACATAAATTTATCTCTGAAAACGCCGTCCCTGGTCACTGTGCGGTTGTGGACGGGAGAAAAAAACAGCCCGAGAGGCACAGAAAGGGGTGGCAACGAGCAGCCCTCAGGGTGTGGGGCAGAAAACCTATGGGCAGCTCTTTCGGAGAAGCACTTCACCCTGCGTGGTACCCCCAGCTGCAGGACAGCGGCGGCTCGCTCTGCCAAATAACCCCAGGTGGAACCCCCGGCACGGAGCACTGCTCGGTACCACTGGAAGGGACAGCAGTCAGTGGTAGGTGAAGGGAGAGCACAAGCAATAATGCACACTGAAAAAGAGAAGTCTCTCACCATTTCCTGCCCTCCTCTCCTGCTCTCGAAAATAAAACCCAACAGTTTTGTCAGCTGCACCACCTCGGCTCTGCCCCTTTGCAGGACTGGCCAGACTCTGAAGGGAGCACTGACAGGGTTGTCGACATCTCTACGCACTGATCTCCAGCTGATAGATCACCATCAGGGGTCACAGAGCACCTTTCTGGTGTGGATCACCTGAGCAAACTCTACTGCTGACGGGATGTCTCATCTCCACGCTCTCGTCTGTCAAGCCTCATTACCCGATGGCTTCCTGTGGACAGGTCACTGAGGATATTAGATTAGGCTACCCAAGTGCTCGCAACCTTGCAGGACTACCCATCTAACACCTTTAAAATTACTGCAGTCTAATTAGCATAACCATCCAGAGCTCGCTTTTATCTCTGGGAACACACTGGGTCACGGTCACCTCATTTCCCATATTTTGAATTTAAAACGACAGATGTCAGAGGAAAAAGAGACCATGATACTGCAGAGGGAGAAGCAGAGGGTATTTGTAAAACAGTCAAACCCGCATCCTCTAATGCGCAAACAACTTTAGAAGTGGTAGGGGGCTTCGAATGTTCTCTGCAACCCTCTACCCCTCCACTGCCCCCCAAATCACGGTTACCCATGCCTTGGGGAAAGGAGGCTGCCCGCGAAGCTGGTACCTGGGGAGTCGAGGCGACGCAAACACTTTTCTTTGGTGTCTCCAGGTGTTTTGGCTGCGGTCGCTTACGCCGAGCAGCGCCTGGGTTTGCAGCGGGCAGCGGGGGCTGGGGGGCTGCCCTTTGCAGCAGAGAATCAGAGGACAAAAGGTTAGGCCGGGTTTAGGATCTTCTCACCCCTTCAGAGAGGGCAGAAGACAGCGGCCGCTCTCGGAAAACTCCAAATGTTTCCCCTCTGCCACGGTTTCTTCTTCTCGCTGCTGTTTTTTCCATCCGGCCCTGGCCGTGCAGGGCAGCACCCGCAGGTGGACGAGGCCGTGCCGAGGCCGAGGAGCCGCAGGCTCTGGGCGGTGGGCTGTGGGCTGGCTCCCCCGTGTCCCTGCCCGGGGCTCCGGGGGCTGCAGACACCACTCGGTGCGGCGGCCGGAGCTCCTCCTGGGGTACGGGGAAGGGGGGAAGGGGGCGGGAGGCGCCTTCCACGGACCGATCCCGGGCAGCGGCCGCACCCTGGATGTTCCCAGCTCTGCGACACCAGCAGAATTGCCCCTGGGTGGGACTTTCCGCGGGGCTCCGCTTTCCTCCCACCCGCCCTTCAATCCCAGCCTGGGTGGGGGGAGCAGGATGG
>WEIS01064676.1:7853-18246 GCA_013389965.1 Todus mexicanus
TTGAGCTGCATAGGCAGACAGCAGCAAAACCTGCGCCCACGTCCCTGCCACCCCATCTGTAGCTTGTCTGTGCCGCCTGCAGCACTATGTTTGGAAGAGTTTTCAGAGAGCATATGCGAAGACGCACATATTCCTGTGCTGATGATACTTGTCTTTTCTAGATCAGTATCCAGTAAGTCATCCCAGATTTTTGCAGAAGGAAGAAACACACCTCCTGAAACACAACACATTTTTTACATCATCTCTGCCAGTAAGCCACCTTTCTGCTTCTCTAGCCAAGCGTTTCTTTTCCTACAGACAGTCTGATAAGCTTTTTCAGATAGTGTTAAGTTTGAAGCTCTGAAGCCTTCACATTCCTGCATTCCTGCTCCATCGGAAACCTTGACTCACCAACCAGAGAAACAGTCATGTCGCAGAAGCAGAAGGCACCAGGAGCTACACCTCTATATCCCAGCAGAGACAGCTGCTGCCTGTCCTCAGCGCCTTGTCCAGGCAGAAGGCAGCATGGACTTAAGAGGGAGCTGTCAAAGCTATCGGCTAGAGCAGTATTGTATAGGCAGCGATGAGATCCAGTGATGGGTCTCAAGAAGAGAACAGGTGTTTAGATCTGCTGACATGCAAACCAAGCCTAGGCTAGAGCCTGTCAGGAATGCCGTCTGCAATGCTTTTCCTTTTTGCTTACATCTCGGAAAGCCGGGCCTTGATACTTAGCACAGGGTAGATGTAGTTGGAGCTGCACACAATTATATACTGGACTCCAAGCGGTGAATGGCAACATGTGACTCTGAAGGCTTTTCAGGAGAGATGATTTTCCAGCACTTGGCTGGTGCCTGCCCTCTCTTGGTGCCACGCAAGGCATTGGCCCTTCTCAGGCTGCTGGTAATGCTGACAGTGACAAACATCAGCTGCTTCTGCTGACCAGCCTGGTCTTGCTCACACAGAAACCCTGGGCCACAAGCAGGTTGAAGGCATATGCAAGCTACTGTGCTTCTTCTACTCCTTTACAGGCATCAGCAGCCAGCCCTGCTTGTATCAGGGCTTTTTGTTCCAAGTTTAACAAAAGAAAGTCTGTTCACAGCTAGATTAATAGTTGCGCGGAACAATATTAGACTTCATCAAGAGAGCTCAGAGTGGCAGGTAAAGTAGAAGAGGGGATTATTTCTCTATTCCTTCACAGCTGTGGAAAGTGGCTCAACAGTCAAGAAAATATCCCTCCCTCTTGGATCACAGTTCTTGCACACTTTTTTTATCTTATCAGAAGCAACAAGGCTGCTAACTCACATGTGTAGAGCAGGGGATGTCTCTCTGCTGATTAGCAGAAAGAGATCCTGCCGAAACGCAGGGCTTTATAGAACCATTCTGCTTGGCTATTTTAAGACCTCTCCCACTCCCTTCACTTGCTCTCATAATGCTGTGGTGTAAATACTAGCAGCTATTTCTCCATGATATAGAGAATTATTGAAATAGTTTCTTTTTAAAAAAATAAAAATACTTGCACAGGTTTTGTTTTGTTTTAAATACTGTTTTCTCCATCCTGCTCTGTTTGCTTTCTGAATATTTGAATTGATTTTTTTTCCCACACTTGTTTGAGGGCTTTGTGCTGTCAGGGTACCAGCAACCAGCAGCCTGGCTCCCTATATGAATGATGAAAAGGAGTAAATATTTCTTAGAGTTATTTGACATATCCAAGTAAACTGCCTTTGTCTCCCTATTGAACTGTTTAAGGAGTTACTGTATCTCTGAAAAACAATGTACTGCTACTGCATCCTGAGAAGCAAACCCGTTACAGTTGGTTGGTGGAAAATTATCTGCGCTGAAGATCTATTTCAGTACAGAAAGGTAAAGATGGACAACCTGTACCCATCCACACCTTCTCAGGGATCACCAGCTCTCTGGTATTTACTTACCTGCGAGTTGATGCAGTGACCAGTCCAGCAAACTCGTTGTCAGTTGAGCACTGGGTGTGTTACCTGGGTACAAATTGATCAAAGGGAAGGCAAAAAAAGAGCAAGATTATGTTACTCACTGAGCTTCATGGCAACCTTGCTTTCCAGAGCCACTTGCACACTTGCTGGGTCCTGAACACTTTTTGTCAAGAATTGTTTTGGTGCTGAATGTACCAGTAGTGTTTGCAGTTCCAGATTTATAAATGGCAAATTTATTCTAACCACGTCTTTCTTACACAAGCTAATTGATAAGATTGATAGAATTGATGGTTTAGATTTTTTTTTTAAACGTATTGTTTTTTATCAGCTTTATCTCAGCCAGAATCAACTACCTAACGACAATCTTAATGTGCCAAATGAAGCTCCTAGAAGCTTGCAAAAAGTTGTCAGATACTTGTTAGCTTCAGGAGGGAGCAGCCAAAGATGATGCCAGTGAGAGTTCATGACTTCTCAGTTTAGGAGGGGACACTTGGAACACTCAGTCAAGCTGGAACCTGCACATGAAAAAAAATAATAATCAGGATATTTATTAGTTATTGAACATTCTGTCTTGGTTTAAGCACATAAAAAACCTTCATCTTGGTGGATTTGACAGGAGCTGTGTCTGCCTTTGATCTCAGAAACAAACTAAAATAGCTTGAGTACAACAACTACACTAGAGACTGTGACCTCTCTGAGGAGGTTGGTGAGCAGTATTTTCCTAAACACCGCAGATTATGTGTATATATTTGTACACATGCATATATATTTCTATGCATGTGTTTTTGTATATGTGCATATAGACACGCATATCCATACATATATATGGGGAGCATCTGAGCTCCAAGTTTCCAAGAATCCAAGACCACTGTATTTTTCAACTGCAGCCAGGAGAAAGGAGAGGAGAATTCCCTACAAGTAATCAAGCAAAAGTCAACAGAAAAGAAGACAAATTAATAACCCTGGGACAACAGAAAGACTCTGCTTGCAGAAACATGACTTAAATGTTTTGGCATTTCCTTGTTTGTTTTCTTTTAATATTTACTTGGATGCAGTTGTTCCTACTTGCTGGAACATGAATGCTTTGCCAGCTACTTGTTTTTGTTTTGTTCTTTTTGTTTGTAAACATTTCTTTGAGTGCAGCTAATATACTTGAACCACTAGGTGAAGCTGTGTAAGAAGAGGATATTAAAAGCCACTTCTGCTGTGGTTTTTTTGAGTTCTGTAAAGTCCTTGTTGCAAATGGTTAGAGATTAGTAGGTTTAGTAGGGCCACAAAGCAGAGTTGGAGGTGAGTAATGGTCTTTCAGTATCTAATTAAAAGCCTTGTTAAAAAAAAAAGAAAAAAGAAAAAAAGGTAGCAGGTATTTCACACACAACCCTGTGTGTGCTTTGGTATGTCACAGAATGACAAAGGAGGTATCCGGACAGGAGGAAATGCCAGAGCAATGTCGTGTCCCACAAGTACAGTAGGATATGAAGGCTATAGCATATTGGTTAGCTGGGTTTAACTTTAGAAGAGTGTGATGCTTAAAAATAACGGGGAGGCAGTAAAATGACTGCATGGGAAGCCTACAGCCAATTAGTTCCAGCAGTAGTCAAAGCGCGTTGGTTGTTACCATAGCGGTTACGACACTATCAAAAATACACAGGCTGAAGGCAGAGTGCTTACGGTGACTTGGCTAAGACCAGAGTAGCTACAGCACTGAGAGGAAAAAAAGCAAGAATAATCCAGAACATACTTTGCGTTTGTTTCTTGGCAGGGCAGCTGCAGCAGCATCTAGAACCNCACTCATGACACTGCTTGTTTACTTTTTGACTTCTCAGCAGTTCAGGGGTTTATTTTTCACCTTCAGTATTTATACAATAATAATAATAGTGATTTTCAGATTTATTGCTTTGGTCCTAGGATGTCTGTGGACGTGCCTAAGCAATAGTTTCGACTTCTGGTTAAAAGAAACATTAAGAGCAGGGAGAGCAAGACGGGTTTTCTTATTGCACGCTGTAGGAAAATGGAACATGTAGCAAAGGCCCTGATTTTTTTTTAAGAATGTGAATAATGACTGGCGTGATCTGTGCTAGATTCTGAACTACAGATTGACACAATGCAGCACACACATTATCCAAACCAGACAGACTGGAACAATTTTTTGCGCCAACACTAAGAACTTTATAACTATGCAAAATCAGCACCAATGGTTGGATTAATATTTTAATAATTACACACTTTTTACATTATGAAAATAAATCATAAATAGTGTAAAAATAATTCTGAAGATCAACTTCTCACAAGCAAGAAACAAAAGTTGAAGTACAAAACTGAAAGAAAACAAAACAGTGTTCAACTGAAAAACAAGGAGAAATTTTAATAATAAAAAACAAAAAGCATGCTGTTTGATCGGATTCAATTAAATCAGGACCAGAGGCCAGTGGTAATTAATAACAAATTAAAATGGGTGATTAAAACCTTGCCGTTCTTTACACTACTTGTCAAAAGAGGTCTCGTGACATATTTACAGTGCTAAGACACTCAAAAAATGTCTAGTATTGATAATATATTGACCCATGCGTTTCCCCCCCCAAGAATTGTAATCCTTGCCAAATTGCTTTTCCTTGTATTTTTATCTCTTCTACTGCATTTATGAGACCATTTGCAATACAAAAATAACAGCACATATAGATGAACTTAAAAAAGTAAAAAATACAAATAAAAATATATAATATTTTCCAAAGGAAAAAGTCAGATACATACATCTTAGTAACATTTTTAAAGTTGTGTGATATTTTCCCAAACATGTACAATAATATAAGAATATCCACATATATGTTAACAATATGTAAAACATTCTTCCACCAACCCAACTCTTCATAATACTTCGGAGAAGTGTGCAAGTACCAATGGTATCTGGGAAATTCATACAATTTCTTCTCTTTTTAAATAGAAACAAGTAAAACACTAACGGTCCCAGGTTAAGTTAAGGCCCCCTGTTTTCCAAAGAAAGTTTAATTTCCAAGCAGCATTGATAATTGGATGCATTTCAAAACAAAATAAAACAAAACAAAAACAACACTCCAAATCCCTTTTTAAAACACAAACTCCACTTGCTTTGTGGAGTACCTTTTTCAAATTCTGTCAGAAATGATGGTGGCAGGCACTTGTTTCTAACAGCATTTAATGAATCCAACCACCATGTAAAATACTTCAATAACAGAGGGTGTAAGAAAACCTTCATTTGTACTTTACAACAACATTCAGATCCATACAAGCAAGTTGCAGAAAGGAAAGAAAAAAATGAAACCACGTATTAGTTTGCATTCTGGTCGCTGAAATGGAATAATTTATTTGCAACGACTAAAAATTACACTTTCTTTTCACCAATGTCTTCGCAGATATTAGTGTTTTATGTGACTCTCTAGAGTGAAAATTTAGGTCTTTCATTAGGTAAAATAGAGACTTGAAAATGTAATTTAAGATGGTCAAGCAGCAGAAATCAGGAAATTTGAAAGGAAAGGTCAACTTCTGCTTGCCTTGAACAACTTCATCACATTCAATAGACTGGGAGTATCTCTGCAGTTTTTACTCACTGAAGTGGTCCTGATTTAGGCAAAACCCCACTGTTGAATTTGATATTATCCCCCTTCTTACTGAGCACAATACCTGGGTCCTTCCTTCTGCATGTCTTAAAGCACTTTACAAGGGAAGGATGCATCATCCTCCCTGTTTCGTTGCTGAGTAAAGTCGGCACAGCCAAATGAAGAGTCGTGCGTGTCTGAGCCCAGGTTTGAGACACCGGTTCTGTGGCTGTCAGTGGGACAAGTCTCCCCAAACCCCTTTGGAATCCAGAATCCAAGCCACATCTCCCAGTGCAGCCCCCAGCACCACCTTCCTGCAAGGACCAAAAGTCTGCTTGTCTCATGTGGGGTTGCATCGTCTCGTCCACTGGGATAATTGAGTAACTGATGCTCACTGATGTGCACTCTTCCATGAGTGTAACTGTCAATGAAGCCAACCCTAACTTCCCGCACTGTACATTAATCTTAAGAATTATCCCTTTCCAAACTCTATACACAAATGCAGTTATATGTATTTGATCATTCTGAAACTCATTCATACTGCTTACACAGTAGACTAAAAGAATATATAAACAGCTGGATGAAGAGTGTCATTCTGCCTTGCTACGCTATCAGAATGTGACATCAAAATCAGCAATAAATAAAAATATAAATCAAAAAAATACATTGTATCATTGTTCCATGAATTAACATTTCATGCTTTACCTCAGGAAAAAATAAAAAAGGTGTCAAAAGCATCCAGAAAAAAAATATTTCCCATAGCTAACCTATGAATATGAAGACAAGGACCATGTATGTCAGACATATTCCATACAGTGCTTGCTGCTTCTGTAGCAGAACTTCTGCACAACGTGGTTATAATACACCGGAGCAACAGATGATTACAAAACTTGGTATGAAACAAATACTGAAAACTCTCTAAGAAACAAGAATTAATCATACCTGAAAAAGTCAGGGATATAGAAACTGTGTAGACTAATATCACTACACATTTCTACAACTGAAAGAAGACTGGTAGAGGAACTACTGTTCCTGTCACAAACTAAACAAAACAAATCATATCTATTTGAAGGAATGCTACTAAAAGATACAACAACACACAGGTGGTTCAAACCGTAGCTTTGCCATCAAAAGAGAAAAGATACTCTAGCACCAAAAATAGTTGCTTTTTAAACAGATAAATACATTGCAAGTCTTCACAGGGTGCTTTTCTTGACAAAATATTAAACCCAGTTCTTTTTCTTGTACTGAACATGCAACTCTTCTAGATACTGTTAGGTTTCAAGTTAATCTTTGAGATGCAAATATTAATCTATGTATGTAGTTTATCCTGTCAAATTAAATTGCTTGTCTATGGTTCACCCATGGCCACTTAAGTGGAATGAACCTTTCATGATATTGAACAATACAGAAGCTTAAAAATGTTAAATTAGATTATCTGAAAAAAAAAAAGTATTCCTACTTTGAGGGAGTTAAATAAAGAAATTACAGGACAGAAAAGAAAGTGAATAAAGGTGCTTAAGTGTTTCTTCAGCAGGGTTTCAGTGTCAGGGAGTTAAAGGTGAACTGAGTTTTGACTAACTCTTAACAGTAGTGTCTATAATTATTTCCTGAATGAAGAAATAATGAACCAAAGGTCTGCTAGCTTTACTGGTGCCTACAGAAATGAATGCACTGATGTAAACGTAGATTACTGTAGAAGCAGTTAAAAAATGTAGATACACAAATTTTAAAAATGTGACGGCATTAACAGCATGCATTTAATAGCTCTTTATCTTCTGCTGTTTCTTAAATGAGTTGAGTTTGTGGACACTCTCAGTATGAAATTGCTAAAACATCTAGCCAGATAATAAACATACTACTTGGTTTTGCATTTGAGTACTCTAAAGGACATTTTCAAAACATCTCATCTTACTGTATGATTGCCAGTATTTGATACTTTATAAAAACGTTCAACTTCTAGTCTTCACATCTACAGTATAGGTAGCCAAATGTGCCAAGCCAGGACATAGGCATAAGAGACTCTTTTCTGTTAGGTGTGCAGCTTGCTCCTCAGCCTGTTGTTTTTTTGAGATAGTGCTTCTTATACAAACAGATTAAAACTGGCAAGTTGGAGGGCTTACGTGGTGCTCCTCTTGTTCCCTTTCTAGGATGTCCCCATTCACATTACTGCTGTAGCACTTTATATTCATTCTAGGCCACATGAAGGTTTTACTTGTGTAATCATGATTATTCAAAGAGGTTGATACTTGCATCTCTGAAAATTTAAGCAAAGAAAAACATTTTTCCTCATATCTGCGAACACTTGTTTATTTCTTATTATTGTAAAGATGGAGTTGAGCAGTAAAAAATATATATTTAGTATATATATCTATATAGTGTTGGGATTTTGTTTTTATTGGTAGGGTATTACTAGACAGAGACCATGAAACTAATTTTTAGTTTTAAAAACCTGTGGATGATTTTCCCCCATGTAAAGCTGCTTTTGTCTCTGATATACCAAAAGGACAATAAAGATATAAGAAAGTGAAATATCACATATAATATAGCGGCATTTCCATTTATCTGAGATTGTGAAGAAATACGAAAAGTGCAACTACAGCAGGTCCCCAACTTTACGTGACACATAAATGATGGGGCAAGGAAAAATGTGTATTTCAAGAAGGGCAAGGTGCCCACACATGGATGGAGTGAAGCTGTCTTCCTCAACTTCAGTTTTGGTCTACATACGAAAGACAACTCTCAGAAAATGAACTAAAAAGTTTGTGAGCACCCTGCTGTACACTAGGAACGGAAGTGATATAAAAAGAATTCCCATCTGCCAAATATGGCACCATTTCTCATAAACTCGTCTCTCAAACTAACTACAGTGCACCATATGAAGACTCAAAACTGGAAAAAAATACTCGTGTCAAGAACTACAAATGTGCACAAATTAAGTATTTCTAGCAATTAAAAAAAAAAAAAGTGGAGAAGCAAAACTTTGCCAATGTTTCTCTAGAAAGCCAGTCATCTGAACAGAAATGGAGAAATATCGACACCTTTAACAGTGTAGTGTGATGACAAGTGTGCAGTGGTAATCACACAGACATGTTTCTCTCCAAGGTGTTTTGGGTAATAATGTCCACTCAGGTCACTGTAACAGCAGAAAAAGAACAAGATGGATAAATCAGTCTGTGAAACACAAAAATAAACTCTCTTCTTTTTTTAGACTTGAAGGCTTCAAAGACTCTGAAATAAAAACTGTTAATACTGAACACGATGAACGTGGGGCTTGAAGTATTTTCTTCCATGCCATCATCAAAAACATTGAACAGTTTATTCAAATGCATCCTTTATGGCAACAGTTGTGGGATAAGGAATCAAAATTAACCATAGCTTCCAAAATTTTGCAGAGAAGTTCAGTTAGTTCCGTATAATTTAAATTGAATCACCTGAAAACCACACCACAGTACACATGTCTCTGGTCAGTTCCATTACCCTCCTCCTCTGGAAGATGTTCTGATTCATCTTCGCCTCAATAATACTTTTTCGTCTGGCAATCCCAAAATACTATACGCAGAGCACATACTCTGTCCATCCTTGAGTAAGGTTGAGAAGCTTCTGGTCTCAGGCGGTGTCTGCCATCAAATGATCCCTTGCAGCACCTCTGTAACCTTTTCAAACAACCCACAGAGAAGTCTGGTTTCTTCTTCAAACTTCTTTCCTTCTTGATTAAGGACTCGATAGTGCCTATCGTGAATGTCTTCACGACCATGAGCAGTGCAAGGCAAACCGATGCTGATTAACAGGCAGAACCCTCTTCGATCAAAGGGGCCAGGTGACCCGCAAGACTGGAAGCCATCCACCTGCAGCTGGAACTCTATTCCCCCAAAATTCAAGGCCTCTTTCTATCCGCCTCTGGTTTATCTCTTTTTAGCAATAAGCCATGGTGTGACTCCCTTGAGATGACAAAAGGAAAGGATTCAGAAACTGGAATCAAAGGTCACCATAAGCAGCCATTTAGCATGTGACACAACAAGCAGGTTTGGCACACAAACTCATGCTTTTAGTCCGTACAAGCAGATAGGGTGGCATGAATCAGTGAAGTGTTTAAGATGGACATGGAAGCCAAGTCAGTAAACTCCAACGGCAGCTGGTACAGTACATTTTATAGCATTTTGCTCTTATTTGGTCACAATTTCTTGTAAACTAGTTCATGGCACTCATTGTCCATGCAGGTCCACAAGCCAAAATATAAGAATTTACAGAAATAATCAGATCTCTATTATTGATCGTTGTATCGAGATGTCTCTCTCGGTAGAGAGAGAATCTTTGCAGGTTTACCCCGCAGTTATATAACATCTAACTGCAGATGTAAGTGATGTACACATGGACTATTGCAAACAAGTAGAAGCAACTACATGTAAACATATCTCAGACTTGTAAAATCAAATTTTCAGTTTTCAACTATAAATACAAAAGTGGAGCACTATATACACAACTTCATGCTTGTAAGGTTAGATTCTTCACTGCAGAGACAAAAAGAGATACAAATTAATCAAATTAGTAAATGGATATTTCAGATTTCTGTTCCAAATACATAGATACAGCAGAGTTGCAAATATGGGTAGTTATTTCTTCAGCACCAACTATTCTTCAGCGATAAATGCACTCAGGACTTCACTTCTGCTTTAAGTTTTCTAATGTATTATACACTACTATCCCTCCACCTACATTATTCTGAATGTATGTTTTTAAATCTAGCACTGTCTAGGTTAAATCTTTACTGAAATAATGTTGCCAGTTAATATTAGAATACAACATAATGAGCAGGAGATCGTATTGAAGAACAGAAAGGTAAGCCAAAGAGAAGGACAGGATGCATTGTTCTTCTAGGCATCCCAGAAAAACAAC
>WEIS01064681.1:1450-14163 GCA_013389965.1 Todus mexicanus
ATCATGCAGAGCAAGAAAACATAAGAATGCAAAGCAACAGCATTTTAATTTCAGGTTGTAAATGATATACTCTGCTTTCACGCCCCATGCTCCAAACCAAGGAAAAGCTGCAGCATGCCAGAAAGGAGCTCTTTTCAATGAGCTGAAATAAAACTGAAGAAACTGGAAATCTACATTATTTAGTGCATCTAACCCTCTTTCGTATGGTAAGCAACAACCCTGGCCAGCAAGCCGCAAACCAAAAGACACCTTATTGGTCCAGGAAGTTCAGAGATCTTTGAGTTAAATATTGAGCAACGCAGGTGCAGGCTGCAGATGGGAGGTTTGGGTGTGAAAGCATGCCAAGTGCGTAACAAAACACGATTGAAGGAAGCCAATTTTAAGATCTCAGTCTGAATTCATTGCACATAGAAGGCATGAATTCCATAGATACTCTGTCTGAGAAACAAGAGTTTTCCAGGTTCCTCAGCGTACAAGCCACTGGCAGCAAAAGGGACCTGGTTTGCTTTACTTTCTCACAATTAGAGTTATCACTAGGAATGCCCTATCTTCTGTTAAGAAGGGGCAAATACCTGCATGTATGTGTCTTTCTTATCCATCTGTACAGAAACAGGAGCTCCAGTCTGTAAAGCTGACAGAAGTTTAAGCTATAAATGAAACTTTAAAAGGGGGGGAAAAAAAAGAAAGAAAAAAAAAAGAAAGAAATAGATGTTGGGATGGGGGTATTTGGAAAGAAATCAGCTTAGCCTGAAAAAAATGGGTGCTGGTGGGCAGACAGACTTTACCATGCTTTTAAATCCTGAATTCCCCTTGTTTCTGCAAAACAGCCTAATTAATAGTCCACCATTTTTGGAGAAGAAGATGTCACAAAGATAATACAAAGCTGATGTAGCATCTTCTTAAAGCAAATGATCCTTGCTTGGTTACACAGCAACATTCAAGCAATGTCTTCCTTAAGTCTTAAAACAGGGGCAACCACCCAAGAGAAATGCACCTTGCATAATGCATTCCACTGAAGGCTCAACTTGAACAGGGTTTTTAAACAACAAACAAAATTGGTACATTTTCTTCTTCATTATGCTCCCCAACCACATGATGTATCTTTATTTAACATGAATTTTAAAGTGAGAAAGGTATAACACCAGTTTGCCTTACTAATGCCTGGCTACAAAGCTACATAATAATGACTTTCTTTTGATTCCTTAAGATGTTTTCTCTTAGCTTTGTTGCTGTGTTCACTTACATAAAAAAGAAGCAAATAGCTGGTTCTTACCCTATCATGCTATTTCATCTGTAAACTACAGGTGATAATGACATAGGTGACTGCTGCATGTAAAGGTTAGTGAGCAGCAGCCCTACCAGAGCAGTCCCTTGCATTTCCATGGAACCACTGACACGTATGTTGGCATTTTGGATCTGGACCACTGCTTGTACAGTGCTTTTGATACATAAAGCCCTATGCATATGCTCACTACTCAGTTACTGTTGACACATACTTAAAAGATAGATCTTATGATTTATTCTTCATGTCTTTACATTTCTTTGCTTAGGTCCTAATTCTACCTAACCTTTACAGTCAGCATTTTAAGTTTACACATTATTAATTATTACACCAGAAATATTTGCAGTATATAAGGTTAGGCACAAACACAAGTCTTCACAGAATCCAGAACACTTACTCATTCGTAAAGTCTGAAATTCTCTCATGTATACCTTTGAAATTACTCCTACACATTTGCTCCAACTTAAGGATGTAAATGGGATTTATGCAGGAAACGGACTGTTGCTGGCTGTTTACACATGGGTGAGTTTTGTCCAGTGGGTGTGTATGTTGATTTTCCACTCCAGAATTTCTGATCCTCCCAATTCTTCACTACTGTCTGCCAAAATCATTCATGCTAGTTTGGGGTTTTGTACACCTGAAGTGAGATTAATGGCCTTTGTGGTCAAAATATTCCACATCTGATCCTTTTTCCATTCACCTTTAACTCTCTTCCCCAACCCTGATCATAACTGCTTTAAAAAGTTTAAATGGATCAGTGACCTTTTTATTAATTACTCATGTTACTAACAGTCTGTTAACAGAGTAAGTCTTGGTTTCTGGAGTGCTGTGGAAAAAGTGTGTCGCTGAGGAATTCTCTAAGCTGATGGTTCTTGTATAAGAAGCTCTAACTTTCTCGAGTGCTTATTTCTGGGAATTTCCAGCCCCAAAGGACTGTTGTTTATCTTTGCCACAATTTTCTTTGGGAAGATTTTAAAGTTTAAAGACTTCAGACTTAGTGGCAAGTATTGCAGAAAGTACATAGCCCTTTTAGAGAGAAACATTCATTTCAATTTTCATTATATATTTTCCCAAAAGGAATAAAACTCAAGTGCTTTTGAATATGAATGCTATTTTACCTGCCACAATTTTAAAAATAGTATTTTTTTAAAGCTTGATCCTTATCTTTAAGCACTTTTTCTATTTTCAGTTTACATAGCTGACACATTTTATTATCATCTCTGAAACTCAGTAAATAAAAAATCTGATTTCAGATCGCTGTATTCTGAATTTATACTTCTTACCTGCCATAAGCACACTCCAAAAAGAGATACAATTTTGTGACAAAACATAATCCTACAATATCACATTTCCTACTCAAAAGTCAAACATGAAGACATCGTAGAACAACAACAAAAAAGCTGTAAATTGTATTAGAAGCAAGAGCTATAAGGGTTATCCAAGAAAAATACACATTTTCTGTACAAAGCTGGAGGCTCCATAAATGCTAAACTCTAAATTTCCAACTATTGATGGAATATGTGGCTGACCAGTAGCAGTTTTTCAGGCCTTCGATTAGAAGCATGCATAATATATTGTCCTGTTCTGATGCAAAAACTTCATGAAGAGGAGAGAGGGCAACAGGTACCATGGGAACAGGTCAAATGAAGATTTTTCGATATAGTATGCCCCAAAGAGATGACAGAGCAGATTCAAGCTTCAAAACTGCTCCAGCAGATTTTTATGATGTTTGCCCCAAATAACTGTTCACCAAAGGTGGAATTTCTCCCCTGATGTGAACCTCCTTTGACCATGCCTCACCAGAAAGTGTTGCTGAGGGAGTTCTTTTGAGAGGTAATCACCACAGGAGTAGCTTTGCTGTTCATAGGAGATCCAAAGCAGCCTGAAGAGAGCACGCCTTCAGTGTAAACATGACTGAAAAGCCATCTTCATGTTCTCCTCATTTTGGTCTTCTCAGTCACATGTAATTCAGACATCCCAGGACTCTTCAGCTAGCACGTGAGCAGCGGTGTTCTCCTAGTACCAATACACTTTGAAGTAAAGACATGATTAATGTCTCCAGGGCTCTTTCCACACCCATCGCTAGTAAAATCTTCTTACCAAGTTTCTGAAAGCATCTTTGAAAAGCGGCCACATGGCTGTCTTCCCTTGTTCCCTTTCTAGGTCGTCTCCTCTCTGAAGACTTCTTCCTCTCTTCTTTGTCTCTTGCACACTGTGAAATGAGACAACAGGGCTGAGGATCTCATCTACGGTTTATATAGAACCAGCAAGCCACATTTTGCTGCCTGTGTGACCCAGGAGAGGCAAGATCTCATATCTGGATAGTTTTCAGTAACTTTTTTCCTGTTTGGGGAACTGTTTTATTTCTGTTTAAATGTTACTATAGATACTGGAACTCAGCTTTGTGAAGTTACATAACCAGCCTCTGTAGAGGCGAGGGCAAGGATGTCGGGAGGGACATAACATTGACCTGTGCAAACCCGACGCAGAGAAGGGCCTTTGGTGTGGGAGCATCAGGAGGGAAGGTGCTCTTCACACCTCCCTGCAGGTCTGGGAGGCTATATGCCTGCCCTCAGGCCCATAAGAGACTGAATGCAGCTGCAGCATCTGGGAATGAGCGGGTTAAACTAGTCATAGGACAGTCATCAAAAATATTGAAAGGATAATAGCAGATTTTGTTCAGACATCGAGAGACGGCAACAAATACAAGCAGACATTCCACAGCTTGGAAACAGGAATGAAGGTACGTTGCATTTGTCTGGACTATTCAGGATGGGGATGGGCACAGTGAGCGGGTCGACCCATCTTGGAAGAACCTAACTCGAGGCTTGGAGTGCTGGTGTGGCCACACACTGCTGCTAAATAGCCCAAAAAGCAGAGCTAGCCAGTTGTTGTGTCAGCGCTGTGTCCATGCCTGAGACCTGCAGTGGTGGCTGGCTAAGCAGAGTTCAAAAGTCACCAGCTTGCTCAGAGCAAACTCTGAGCAAAGTTACTTAACAACGGTGGTATGCTTATGGCTTCGGGCATTTTTCTATTACTCATGAATATCATATGGTAGGGAAAAAGAACTTTTTAAATCAACTTGCAAATGGTTAAAGGCATTTGGCTTTTTCACCATCATGTTCATAATTTTGGAAATTACTGAGAAAAAATCCACCACCCTCAAAGCCTATCAATTCTGTATTGCTCCACCAAATACAACCAAATTCCAAGTGGACACTTAGATGTAAGAAGGGGAAGGATGATTCACTGATTTCCCAATGTTTTCAAGAAAGCCAGGTTGAGCTTTTGACCCCTTGAAACATTTAAGTCTAAGCCTCTATTTCCGAACCAAGATAGGCATTTAACATTTATCGTAGAATCTAATGATTCAGACACTAATTTTCACCATTCCCCACTAACACTACCTCCGTTTTCCACGATTGAAATGATCATGCTTCCGTATTTCACAGAAATGCAGCAAAGAGAAATTCCCTTAGCAAGTATGTGATGCTCTTCATCAAATTTGAAGAAAAAGAGAGCTGAAATGGAGATTAATTTCACCTTTCTTAAAAACTACTACAAAAGCTCCTTATACAACCAATACAGATGCTGATGCTGCTTCTTCAGTGAAACAAGGAGAGCTCCACTATAAAGTGGCATCAAGTACAGTCATTTAGGACCAGAAGTGAGCAAGAATTAACATCACATGGCAATTTAGGTAGGCAGACTTTGTGAACAGAAGCCGTTTCACCTTCTCTGTGTTTTTGCATATACCTGCATATACCCAGTTTTATATCTCATAGCTCCTCAGTATGCCAATTATAAATAAATAATAAAGCTTTTAACCCATGTGCAGTTTTTAATCAAAGGCCATTTAAATACTCTTCAATGATCCAAATATTTGCAAGCTACGTGTGCAGTACTACACTTGAAATGGGTCTCTGCCACCATTCTCAATAAGTGTACAGTTAGTCCACTTAAGTTAGTAGAGTTTTCCCAAATCATATAAACATACGATGCATATTTAAAAGACAGGGTTTATTTAAATATAAAGAGGGATGTTAAATGATCCAGCACAGAGAAGGCAAGTAGGTGGTCATGACTCCAGTGCTTGTAGTGTATATATACAGACATTTCAATTCTATTTCCTCCTTCACTCATCAGCAACAAGAAGAAAAAAACCCAAAACCCAAACACAATCGCCCCCCTAAAAAAACACCAAACACAACAAAACCAAAACAAAGACAAAAAACCCAAAACAAAACAAAAAACCCCACAAAATCAATCCAGACAAAAAGCCCAGTTTGCCTTGAGAAACGCCAACAACTTCCAGGATGTACTGACTCCCCCACTTTTTGACAATCTGATTTCTTCAAAAGTGTTTCAAGATGCACAATGAGAAGTTGAGGACTTAGAAAGGACTTGGACATTTTTGAAAATATAACACCAACACAAAGGCTTATAGATTAAGGAACAGAAACGGTGAGTCTTTCCTTAAAGCTTTGACTGGGAAATGTTTTTCTATGCTAGTTTTATCTGACTCATGAAAGATTATGAAGGTGTTTGGCAAAACACACTGTACAAACACTTTTCCTATCGTATTGAAAAAACTATTAGCACAACTGGAAGACTTGTACACATTGTGAAATAGTTTCTTTGCTTTCACGTCATTTTAATGTCACTCAATATTTCTTAATGAAATCCTGAACAATAAACTGAGCTGGAGGCAGGATACCTATGCAGAACCCCCCTGTGCCTTTGGATGTTTTGAATGCCACATCCCCTCCTATTCCAGTACCTTTTCTTTTACAATCCCATAGACTTTGCTTGAATCCTAACTTCTACCGGAGTATTTCAAAGACATTCAGGCCACTTTAACCGATCAGTTCAGTGTGGTTCTTTGCTTAGAAATACCAGTGTGACCTTACCATTTGCTGAATCTGTAAATAAGTAATTATTTGGCTTACTTATTAAGGTAACACGCCCTAGCTAGGATGAAAAACCAGACCTACAAGATAAACCTCATCTCAAGTTTCTGCTGGCTGTACTGTCTCAAAGTATTTGTCCACATTGAATCAGTGAAATTTCATCTAGGTTTCATATTGTAGTTGGAAGTGTGAGGCACAGGTGGGCAAAGCAAGAGTCATCTAACAGATGTTTTCTCTCATTCATTTACAAGCTCAGAAACTTATTCCATAGATAGAAAGATATCTTTTCCTTACTACAGAAACTATATTGCTAAGTATGTAATTAAAATGTTCTGTTAGATCACTTTTCATTAAAATAGGTGGATCAATAATGGTATTACTAGGTGTCTGTGTAGAAGGTAAAGAATTACATTGCATATAAGGGAGACTGTATTTCACTCTATAGCTGGTATCATCCGGATTAATCTTTTGGTTTATACACTGAAATTCTAAATAACATCGCTTTACAAAAGTGATTTGGAAGTATCATAAACCAGCACTTTAGACACGTTCATATAAGAAAAAAATATGTTCGAAAGGATGTATTTTCCCAAATGCTTTTTTGTTTTTAACGCTTAGAATATGCAGTAAAAGAAACAATAATAAAAAATGATGATATTGCTGGTGAAAACAGAGAACAGCACTTGGTCTCTGTTTCTAACCCAGAGATGCCACTCTTGCTGGAGTACACAGTACTACACACAGGTATGAAAGGCGGTAGCTAATGGCCATTCCTTTACTTTGTTGTTAATGTCTGCATTATGGTAATTCTAACTTGCAATTTGTTTCCATTCAGGTTTTCTACTTAACAAGCACAACCTTTTATAGGTGGTGGCTGCCATGGACAATCTGATTTTAAAGCACATAATGATTCTTATCTTCCCCTAAAAGTGGTACTTACAGCAGAATCACAGAACCACAGTGTTGGTCAGGTTGGAAGGGACCTCAGGGGGTCATTTAGTCCAATCTTCAGAGTAGGTTCAGCTCTGAATTCAGAAAAAAATTGTCTAGGTTTTGTACAGTCAGATCCCCCAAATCTTTTGAAAATATTTAAGACACTCTTCAGACAACCTGGTTCTAAAACTTAATGGCAAAAAAATGTTTTTTCTTGGTTTGGCTGGAATGTCCCCAAGCTTCTCCTTTGTTTTTATGGCCACTGTCTCCCATCCTCATATTGTGCTCCTCAGCCTCAGCTTCACTTTTTCAGTAATCCCTCCGTAGATTTTGGGGAGGCTGCTGTTAGGTCCCCCCGAAGCCATTTCTTCTCCAGGTTGTCACAGTTTTTACTGAAATACTTTTTAATATATATATTATTATTTTTAATATGCTGATACATATTTTTAATAGACAAAAAAATAGCTAAAGATGTCAGCTAGTCCAAACTGGATAGATTCTGCAAAGTTTTTTCACACAGCAAGGGAAGGAACTAATAGCATACCAACTTCAGTACATCTCTTCAGACAAAGGAATTAAATTCTACGCTTTGTCTGAATTGGACTCTTTAATTTCTGACAGTACTTTCTAAACTGCACAAGCAATCTTCCCAAATGTAAAAGAAGGGGAAAAAAAATTGCAAAAAGTGGGTGTTAGCATCTTCTTTATTTTAAGGGACCTCTTGATCACCCAAAATTACATTCAAAGTTGTTCCTTCATTCTAGTGGGACACCTGAAAACCTGTGATCTCTGGATATATGACACCTCCGAAGGTCAATCTGTTTCCTACTCAAGCTATACAGAGCTGAAGCCATGCATAGTAAAAAATGACAAAACAGGGAAAGGAATGTTTTAATTAAGCCAAAAAATAATAAAATTATCGGTTTTCCTCATCAGTCAAATGAATAAATAGCAACTGGAGGTACAGCAGCCTTAACTATTAGGTTACTATACTAGTTAGATAGTCTTAACTACCTCCTGGAAAATCCAAAATCTGTTTTTCTCCTAGAATTTACCTGCTATTGCATCCACTGAGTTGCCTGAGTAAAGACAAAGTGACTTTTACATTATATAGACCCTCAATAGACATAAATAGATGCATCTAAAGCCCTTTTCGCCCAGCAAAATCAACTTTCATCTGTTAATGATTTGACTTTCTATCTAACTGGTGCATAATGAGATTTTCTGACAATAGTAAAGAGCAAAATCACTTCTCTGCACTTCTCATCCATTCAAGACTTTCAAAGTGTATTTTGGAACATGGAGCAAAATCTTCATGCAGTGAAAGCCAAGAGCTACATAAGCAGACTAGTTTATATTTTATATCCAGTGAACAGAGCTGAACAGAGTAACTCACTTCTTATCCATGTGTTTGCCATTGCTTTCCGTTGGGAAGGAACAATGTCCAGAGACTAAAAGCAACAGAACTTTTATAACCAATCCACTGACTGCATGTATTTTTCCTATGAGCAAATCACATCATCTTTCTGTTTCCTGTTCTACACTCTGAGGAGAAATTCCAGCCCCAGTACTGAAGAAAATGACATTATAGTAATAAAGCTCAAGAACAGTAGTAAGAGACAGAGCATCTACACAGATGGCAAGACTGTGTTCTCAATTACATCAACATCCACACCTCGCCTCGAATTCGTATCAGCATAAATTTGATGAGAATTTGGTCTCTAGACACAACAATCTTTACATGTACAGATCTGCTATTACTTTTAAAATTGCTGCTACTTTTTCTGTTATAGAAATCTCAAGCATCCCTCAACTACATCTTGGACATCAATACAACAATCTTTCTACACTTCAAATAATGAAATTGAAGCCCAGCAGCCTCCAGTAGCGTTACACCTGCAACAAAAACATGCCTGTTCTCAAAAATATCAACATGTAACAAGAAATTCAACACGTGCACTCCCCAGTTCTCAAATGCTGTCCCTGTAATTTTGATTGCTGCAGTGGACTTGTGGGCTGTTTTTTTCTTAAAAGCAGTCATGCGCAACTCAGTGGTTTTAACTAGAAAGAACAGTAGTCCATCCTTGCTCTGTGTGAGGCAGTGAACACAAAACAGCCTTGTGTTGTGGTGTCTAAAATTTGTTTCTGCACAAAACAAAAATTCACATCACGGGTGAGGGACTACAGAAATTGTCTTGGTCCTTGGGCCGTGGGAAGGGACAGGTGGGAAGGAGGAACCTGGGCCAGGTCAGGCAGCAGGACTGCTCATCCAGCGTGTGGGCAGGAGGAGGCAGGGAGGGGTTCACACGTTTGCCCTAAGCCCCATGCACCTCTCCACACCAGCTCTGCCCAAGCTCCTCCAGTGGTTTCCTCTTGCCTGCACCTGTGCGACAGAGCTGGGGAACGTGGCTGCTCACTGCCGCCTTGCCCTTCCTCCGAGCAAACAGTAAGGTCTCAATTATGCAAACACGCAGGTTGACTCACGGGTTGCTCACGTGCCCAAGTGGCCACACGACAAGAGCCCACCATTTCAACACGAGAAGTTTCAAAGCAGTAAAACTGCATCTGATGTTGCACTGTGAGGTTTTTAATACCTGCAAAAGCCTTTCCCAGTGATCAGTGAGCTGATGCTATCCACAGAGCTTCCAGAATGGCATGGGAATCTTCTGCCAAAAGATGGGCCTGAGTCACAGAATTCACAGGAGGGTACGACTATACTGTAGTCACAACTGATGTGTCTGCAATCCAGCGTAAACATAGCTGGGCAAGCTTTACATTAGCTAGCTTGGGCACCGGTAGTAATCTAGCCACTGAGCTCAGGCCAGCCTAACCACTCAAGTATTTACCCAGCTTTTTGGGCATGTTTTCCAGGCAGCTCCAAGTTCCATGCTGCCACAGCTGGCTTGCTACCAGCTCCCCAGTTGACTAGTTTAAAACCAGCTCAGGTATGTCTGTGACTGCACCGTAGACATACCTAACCTTCTAAATCATTTAAACTCAGTCTACCATCTCACCTTCCACATTTCTAAAACTTGGGATTACAACACTGGCCTGTGTCGACAGAGTAAACATTTGGGGTGCAATGAATACATACTATTTTAAGTGTGAAATTTACGGTTCTTCCAAGATGTGAACTGTATTTAACAAAAATCATGAATATTGGTGGCTATGTGACAACCTCTCTCTCATTCATTCCAGAAGCACATCAGTGAGTACCAGATGCACGAGGCAACTATCTGACCTGAAACTCTGAAGAACACAGTAAGTTTATGCACATCCAAATACTTCAAACATGTCTAAGCCTTGCCTTGTATCTGTGGACTATGAGAAAAGTGCACTGATTGCAGTGGGTATTTTCCCTGCATAAATACCACTCACTAACATAGTACATTTTGTGACACAGTGCAACTTGGAAGAAATGCCAGCTTAACACATGCACTGCCTGGGACCAGCAAACCACTCCAACTTCACCCCATAACGCGCAGTTGAATTAAGGACTGAAAAAGTATACAAAATTCTTAACTACTACTACTACTACTTTCATTTTTAACTGATTTTTGAGAAGCAGAATATAGCTTTTACCTTTAGAAGCCAAAAATTTGTGTACCATTTAAGTCATATTCATCCCAGTGGTAATTTAGCTGATTGTAGCACGGGTTCCTTTCATTGTGGTTGGATTTGATCCTTTAACAGACATCTGATACATCTTCTCATCTACATTTTAATACTGATTTTTTCATGCCAAAATCCATACATTCCCTTCCACCCCCTCTATATACCACCTCCTGTCTGCTTATACCAGAAATTTTTCTGTGCCAATACTCTACTTCCTAAATTACAGATCCTCAAGGCCCCATCATGTCAAATGCCACACCAAGGGCTCCTGCCATGTGGTACAAACTAAAGGACACCCAAGCAATGTTCTTTATTCTTTCAATACCACGGGCCTGCGTAACACTTCCCTTCCTTCTGTTTTTTGAGAAGCCATTCAGCACATCAACATTTGAAATGCTGAGGGGATACTGGGCAGAGCTAAGATGGAGAAGGTGTTGTGCTGGAAGATGTTAAGGGCTGCCATCAGCTAGTCCTTTGATCTAGAAACACTTCCAGATCGGGTTAAAACAGCTGGTTCTGCTAACCAGATGGCAAGGACTCTCTGTGTTCCCAGCTTCTCCCTTCAGATTTTTCAATTCCCATCAAAGTCAATGAGATTCTATTCATAATTTGAACATCCCTTCAAATTTTTTAATTGCTAAAATATGAAAACCAAACACAGGAGGGCAATGAAAGGCTGACAGGTGTACAATCTTGCTTGGCACTATAAAAGCATCATTTACAACTCCCCTTTTCTCTTGTTTGCCAATATAAATCCGAAGTGACTTCCCAAGAAGACAGTGAAATTACACTGGATCAACACAGGTTCATCTGAGGCTAGAACTAGGTAATAGTTAGCAAGAAAACCCAAAGACTTCACCAGGAGCAAAATGCTAGCTACTAGTAAATAGTTTGGCATTTTTCATTATTTGATATCAAAATAGCTCTACCTCTGACCTCAGGGTTCTAAGTTAGCTGCATAACCTCTGCTAGTTCTCGGAATAAAAGAATACAAAACTGTGACATAACTACTGTATCTCGAGCATGTTCGTGCAAGAAAACTGCAGTAGTTCCTCTTCACAGCCCTAATGAAATGTTTTGTGTCTGTGTGTTCTAACAGAGCAATTCTTATTATTTTATAAGCTTATAATAAAAAACCCGACACTTTAAGAGCTCCATGATAGCATTTCAGCAAAACCGTGTTGTGACATGATATGGTGTAATTACTTAGCAGAAAATACTACAATTTATTGTTGTGTCATTGAGTCATACCCTTCAGGGCTGCGCAGTGGTGTCTTAGTTTTCTTCTCAAAGCCATTAGAGACTAGCAAACCAAGTCAAGGGAAGCATTAAAACATCCCACAAATAAAGACAGACCGAATACGTGCCCACACACTGCAGCATGTTTCCCTGATCCCTTTCCCTTCCCTCTTTGTTTTGCGTTATTGACCGGGTTGATAGTAATCAAAGAGAACAGAAAATTCAGCCCAAGCATTAAAAAAAAAGGTATGTTACATTAGGGTCCTATTCAGGCACTTAAATACACAGACTCATGCTACGGAGCTGGGGATGCTCCGCACCCACCACTGGCTTTACCATCAAGATGAAACATGTAATCGGGGTCCTGCAGCGTGACCTCCCCATACACAAGAAGCATCGCTGGCTTTTCATCAGCCCACACAGCTTGCACTGCAGGACAGGGCCTTGCCAAGCACAGCACCGGCCTCTTTCCTTCGTGTCATTTTTAGGTACCACGTATCAATCAGGTGAGGACACCATTTTATGTGGCTCACTGCAACAGCCGTAAGCAAAACACAGTGAATTATCAGTAGCACCTTTCCCTAACCAATGGAGCCGAGACAATAAGCTGGGACGTTTTATTTCTTTTAGAAGCACTGCTCTGAGCGAAGTCCCTCGGTTTATCCGTGGGTATGGCGACAAGCGGGTCTCATGTCACGGGCGGTTCGAGCAGCGCTCGCCGCCCAGATCGGAAG
>WEIS01064684.1:0-10532 GCA_013389965.1 Todus mexicanus
TCTGAGTCTTCTTTCTTTTTAGGGGTTTAGTGGTCAGTCACACTCAGTAAGGTGGTTTAAAAGCATTTTTCCATTAAGAGTATATTTCTACGCAATTGCTAGAGGTGACAAAATGCAGTAATACCAGAAAAAGGTCTTCTTTGCTACAGCTGCAACTTAGTTTGTGCCAGGAGGAAGCAGTTCAGCAGGCCAAGTGGGCTTCAGCATCTGCCTGACCCGCCTTACTTTACCACCGTAGAAAGGAGTGATTCTGATTAAAGCAGACCTACCTTCATTGCATGTAGGGCTAATTCTGTACGCTTGTCAAAGAGCTAGTGCAAGGCCCCTAGGCTGCTTAGGCTCTGCAACACATAAAAGAACTCTTGGGTGGAGTTCTTTACACAATTTTCACAGCCTCCAAGTGCAGGGAAGCCGTTCTTCCATGCAGTCTTCAAACAAGTTGATACAAGAGAAGCCTGCTGGGGTTGGCTCAGTTTGTCTGCAGTGAGCCCAAAAAGACAGAAGCCAGTATTCCACCCTATAGCTGGAACCAGCAGCTTATCTGATTAACTATTTACAGTGTAGATGGTATGCTTGAAAAAGTTGGATTCTCTTCCCTTTCTTTAGGGGAAAACATGTTCACCTGAGCATTATGAGGCTGCATTTTATTTACCCTTAGCCTGTTATGAAGTAATTAATATTTAGAAAAAACCTCAAGTGACCACTTCGGGCTTTTACAGCATTTTTAGTTAAAGATGATGCTATCATTCCACATCACAATGTGATGATTTCCATTTGCTAGTGAAAGCTATTTTAAATCTTAAAAATATCTGAAAGCGTGAGTAAAACTCTCAGGACACATCTGTAAGTTCAAAAAGCCACACTGAAATCAAACAAGTAATAAATGCTCCTTGACTGATATCTTAGATGCCAAATTGTGTTCTGGAAGCATTTTTTATAACCAAATTCTGAACTCTGAAACAGGGGTTTATAACGGAAACAATTACAAAAGCAAGGCCAAATCCCTGCATCTGGATTCAATGGGAGCACTATAAGGCTTGGATGTTCTGCATGTGAGTCTGTACAAACAAATGTTAAAACTCTCAGTAGTGTAAACACAGTGGAGTTAACAGTTCTTCATGAAGGAAATCAAAAGGTAGCAATAAAAATATTTTTTAAAGTACCTACCTTTTCTGTAGGAAAAAAAAGAAGTAGGTATCTTTTATTTTTCAGTTCATATTTCTAAATACAGTGATGTAGTACTTTCAACTCAACTTTACAGCTGTGCTGATAGTTTTAACCCCGCTCATAAATATGGCCTCTAAGTGTCATTTGGGCTATACTGTAGGAGAAAGCTGCTATGTCCGCTTATCAGAGCAGCCATACACTTTGTATGCTTCTCTTGTACCATCAGGAAGACAAATCAAACATGGGGACTTTCCCAGAAAGACCAGTAGATTGTATACTGCACGGGATTGGTATGGAATGTGATTTGTAGGCTGCCTGAACTCAGATTGCTCTTGTAACAACAGCATCTTACAACTAAAGACAGTAAAGTGGAGTCAAATACCAAGGCAGCCACTCACTTCTCTCTTTGTCCCATGCCCGTAAAAATGATTTGCTTGTGATCTGGTAGTATCAGATACATGTTTGTGATGTGTGCTACAAAAATACGCAAGTCTCAAGCATAGAAACTCTGATTTCCAGCATTCTGGTCCACTGGATTTCATTTAGCCATTCATATCATGCAGACTTCTCTAATGCTGCACGGTTCAAACCTCACAAAACTGAGTAAGATAAAGCAAAACATAACCTAAATCTGCTCTTATCTGTCCTGACATTCTGAGCATCAGGAAGACATATTTTCTCTTTGTTCACGTGCTGTTATGCTACTTACACAGCTCACATATAAGAAAATTACAACTGTTCATTCTGTAAGACTATATGCAAGTAAATTAAAAAAAAAAAAAAGCAAAACCAAACCCCAGAAAACTGTTCTTTCCTAAAGTCCTCTAACCTCTAAAACTAAACAATGGGTTTGCTGCCCTCAGCTCAATTCTTACAGAGGCTACAGGAATCTTAAGAGATGGAGCGGGATTTCTCAGAGAGTTGTTTCTGTAGGCTTTGTGCTCAGTAGAGTGTCATTAATTACCCAGCACCAACTATTCACAGCCTATTTCAGTATGGCTACTCTTAGTGCTACAATGCATTCTGGGCATCTACTTCAGGATTTCAAGCTTGCCTTCAAGCATGTGAAATCCAATGACTCTAAAGTGTTTCTCTGTTAGCCTTTGATGCAGAAATACACGTGTGAGAATACCAAAAGGGATAGGAGAGGCACTCAGATGCAGGGATAAAAATTGGGAGCTGGAAAATGGTTTCTAACTTAATGTGCTGAAATAGTTGTCCAGTGAAAATAAGAGAGGAAAGATCTCTCACTAGGTTTGCAGACGACCACGCTAAGTTCTGAAAAGGGTTGTACATAAGGATAGCCTGTATTAGTAGGAGTCTAAGTTCACTGGTCTGAGAGTCAGATGTGCTTCTTAGAGAGGTAACAAGAAGTGATGCAGATTTGCAACATGTTTCAAGCCTACATCAAGAAGAGTGTCAGCAAGACTTGGATATTAAAAGGGAAGCCCACTGCTAAGAGCTGAGTATTTGGGTCTAGTTTTTGTTGGCAGAAGGAACTTGCACAGCTGAGCAGCGGATTGGCAGCAGACTTACAAGCACAGAATTTGTTCTTCAATTTCAAATGTTGTTCTTCAGTATAAAATGAACAACAGTGGCTGAGAAGGTTAAAACTGAGGAAGTGGAAGAACATTTCATAATTTGCAATGCCAAATAATACAGTGCAAACCACAGTCACCCTAGTAAAATGAAGGAGATTCATGTGGAGAATGTTTACTACACGCTGCTACAGATCCTTCTTGCATTTTATTTTTTTTTAATACCTTAATAAACTTGAATTCTTGGCTAAGGAAGGAAAGCAAATGAAGTAAAATTCTCATCACCTCTTTTACTTCAGCTTTTATTTTGAAAAGAGGGAAATATTTTTCTTTCCTTGGTTAATTCTTTAGCTCACAATATAAAGAAGAAAATGTGGCTCTATTATGCTTCATTTCATAGATGTGGAAGTAGTGTAGAAAATGCCCGACAACAGTTTCCATGTTATTACTCCCAGGTTATTAACAGTCTGATAGAAGTATCTTATGTAGTTGAAAGAAAAACTTCCTCTTCACACCATTTCACTGGGAAAATAGAATTAAAATGAGGAAAAAAAGAGATAATGGTATAGTCAGAGGAAACTAAACCTGCTTTTTACAGTGTTATCTCTCATTTATAGACTGCAGCAGATTCCTTCATTCATCCTTTTCGTCACGTTTAAATACTTCCAGTATGCTTTCAGTGCATCTTTAAATACTTTCATTTGCTAGCACTTTCAGGTGCCACATCACTTACTGCCCTTTTGCATTGTCATTTAGAACACAAAGGTAAAGCAGCACTGTTTCTTTCAAGGTAACAAGAAGAATGAACTTGCTCTCCAGGTCTTCATCCAGATACTCCTCTCAGATAAGCCAAGTACAAATGAGATGCAATGGTACAGGGGCAACTAAAAAGCCCTGTGTAGCTGCAGCAGTGTAGATAACACTTGTTTGTCCTGTGCTCAAAGGTCTCCGGATGCGAGTCAGTCTGGAGGTACGTGATGGGCAGAAGTGTCAGCGCAGCGCTGTGCTCAAGCAAACAAGCTCTGCAGAAAGGCAGACATGGGATCAAGCTAACACAGCTACACAATCCCCGTCTGGAACTAGCCTGCATCCACATCCAGTGGGTTCCAGTCACCTACCAGACATGCCCAAAGGCACTGGAAGCAAGGACAGTCGTGTGATATCTTTGTTTTCACTGGCACAAGAAATGTTTCTGTTTTGCTGATGACAGCTGAGGGCCCACCAAGGCTGCGGCAGACCCGTAAAACGATCTACTACTAACTCCCTGCCTTCCCTTGTTGCCCAGGTTTTCTGCATACCTCAGTGAGTCTTGGCCTATCGTTGCTTTCCCTCCCACGCTGCTGATCCTGATTTTATTTCATTTCTTCTCAATCAGCATTTATTCCGATTAGTTTGTGATATAACTTCTCAGGCACTACAGTACGAAAACATGAAATGTCAAAAGCAAATAAAGGAAACACTGACACTGGCACCAGAGTTCGCATGCTCTCCCAATACAAATACTCAGCACCTGAAGACAAGTAAAGAACAAGTCATGACAGGGTATTATTTCTGTAAGTTAACAGTTTGTTTTTCTGCGTCATAAAATTGAATGCAGTCCATCAACTTTTCTAGAACTCCTCATTTTTTCTGCTGGAAGTTAAACAAGGTCCTAATTCATCTGCAGAAATTTATTCACGATTCTCTGCCAAGTGGTAAAAGCAAGAGTTAATTTATTACCAGCTCCAACAGAAGGCATTTTAAAACTGCTGCTTTTTCACGTGTGTACCACTCACTGGATTTCAGTCTTCCAGGCTCCATCCTTCTGCTCTTTAGGAGACAGCTGGGAAAGTTAACCTGTCCATCAGGTATGCTCATCAGTGGGACTGTGATGGCTTCAGCTTCAAAAAGTCTGTCCTGTTTAATAAACAGAACCTCATTGCTCTCTCTCTGTCCTCCATGAGGCTTGTTGACAAGGGAAGCTGAGGGAGAAGTCCAGCTCACTGCTGTGAGAAGGATGGCATTGGATGGAGCTAACAGAGGAGGAGGGAAGGCTGAAAGTTTAATGCCACATGCAGCTATTTTTTAAGTAAGGACCATGGGATAGAGCAGTCCACTTCGATACGCCAGGAAGCAGAAGCTTTGGCAAGAAGAAGAGTAGCTAAGTGATGGAAAAACAACCCCAAACAACTCCATACAGGAAGACCTAAAGGCATGGAGGAGATAGGATGTCTGAAGGAGGGTGTAGAGAAGAGCACTTGCTGAGGGCAGCGATATACTGGCTGCAAGGAGAGAGCACAAATAGTTTCTGCCCTGAGAGTTCAGAGAAGAAAGATCGGTCAGTGAAACATGAGGTCATAAGTACGGAAACATAGTACTGTTCAGATTTTACAGAATCATGGGGTAGAAAGAGACACAAACCTTCCCACGTAAGCAAAAACACATGTACAGACATCATCTCCCTACCTTGACACTCCCAACCATTATAGATAGTACATGATGGAGGCTCTTTGGAAACAATAGCATTTATCTCTCGACTCAACCAAAAAGCCTTGATAATTTTGTTTTATTCTTTCATTTGGTTGTACTAATCTATACCAATCTAGAAGATAATGAACTTTGCTTACAATTGCTTGTTATCTACCGTCCTAATTTACTGTGGTGCTCAGATTTCAGATTATGAAAGCCTGCTGATTTTTGCTCATTTACGGTTATCATTTACATTCTTTGTCATTTACAGTTTACACACTCTCTTTTCTATATCAGTTGTGGGCTTTTAACACTGCACTACACTGTAAAACAATACTTGACTGATAAGATTTGTAAGACTATGACTTAAGTAAATTCCCATTATTCTGAAAATTAGGTTATATTGAAATCTGTAAAATCTGAACAATACTGCATTTCATACTTATGCTTAGCTATTCCAAATGTAGTTGGTGACTATATTAAAAGGCAAATACATAATTCTTTTTTTAACAGAGAAATAATTTTTCAAAATCTCCAGAACCTCATCCTGCTCCACCCCCACTCCAGATGATCAGACCTGATGTCTGCAGGCCATCATTGCCTCACAGCTTAGATGCGCTTCCTACAAATTGCTATTGCATAGCTTGCTAAGCTTTGTTTCAGTCTTCATGAGGACTCCATCCGAACTGTCAAAAATGCTTAGGCAAGAGAACTTAGGCAACATAACTGGTTCCTAGAAAACCCAAAACTTCATTCCTGAGAGACCAGCAGTGCTACTATAGGTTGCCAAAATCCTACTCTGACATTGGCTCTTACCAAGAGGAGAAGGCAACTTCTAAGGCTGTGAGCTAACTAACTACAAGGCTAGTAGTACTAAAGGAAGTTTCCCTCAAACACTGCTGATCTGAACAGTCAAGGCATTTCATAGTTAGTGAAGGACAGTGAAAATAAGGAAGACAGCTCTCTCTAATAACACCCATCCTCAAACTGCCATCCTTGATACTCTTTTTACTGCATCCCAGTCTTGTCAAAAAGCATGTCATTAGTTTACTACCGTCACCCCCCTACAACACACAGGTTCTTGCTCATGAGAACAGCCTTTTACCTCCAGGCTGTGTTTCAAGAATTGGCTGTATCAGAAACTCACTTGGTGCTTCCTACAGTTTCTACTTTGTTTCCCTTCTTCCTTTGAGACATTTTCCTACCATTTTGTAAACACTGTCTAAGTAGCAGGTACTGCAGCTGAAATGGCACATATGTGACATGGATGATTGCCTTCACCATTTATTTTATCTGGCTGTTGCTATCCCCTGTATAAAAATTAACCAATATAACTAGAGTTTATAAGAATGTTTTTCAACCATTTCCTGCAACAGTTACCGGACAACCTAGCATCACTTGACTGACATCAGAGAAATCATACTGATGTGTAACAGTTGTCAATCTAGAGACCAGTAAATTGAAATCTTGTTGAAATAGAACTGAAACCTCAAACTATAAAAAAATACCATCACTATAGGGCTGCCCAGACCTATGGAGCATCTACAAGTTTTCTATCAATCTTTTACTGCTAATTCCCTAACTGTATCTGCTACATATCAACTAAAAAAAAAATCCTGTCCTTAATACTTTTCATTTCCATAGTTTTCTAACTGGATTCAAAGGAAGTCCATAAAAAAAAAAGTTAAAACTTTACAATAAGGCAAATGTCTAATAGAGCTGGATGTGCTTCGTTGTCCAAGTACTGTGGTTTTAGCTTGTGAACTGCCAATGTATGTACTGTTAATACACAGTGGATACAAGAATATGAGTTGGTATTGACATTTGCTTGCCTGAAAAATTATTTACATTGATGACAGTGAACACCATGTTAGTGAAGTTATTTTAAAATGTCACTGTAATATTTTATTCTTGTATTTTTTCATAACATAGTTTTAAATCTTGCTCTCAAACTTTATCACTTTTTTTGAACGAAATCTTTTCTTAAATCTCAAACTCCAAGGAATGAAGAATTCACTGTATAGACCTAGTAATCTGGACTTCCGTACTTTTTTTTTTCTTTCCAGTTCTAATTATGCCGATTTCTACTTCTGCTTGGTTCTACTATGCGATTTATTTTAATTCATTGATTTTCAGAATGAATATACCATTATGTACATTAAGAGTAAAGGGCTAGCACAGCTAAGTCAGCTGTAACTTCCCTTGTGCATCACTGGAGTATTTAAATAGGTCTCCTCCCAGTAAAAGAGAAGCTATGTACTTAGTAATAATAAACCTAGCTGTGAGCTACTATGAGGAGATACTATAGCAAACTGATGTTTACCCAAAGGCAGCAGGGTCCTAATGAGAAAGTAAAAATGATAATTGTATTATTTTAACTACAAAGAGTGGAAAGTAACATTTTAGGGACTGCTTAAATGAATTCACCCTGTATAGTAATTCACTCTCTACACTAGTTTAAACTTGAAAAATTATCTGAGGAAAGCATTATTAACTAGGAATAAATAATATTTTTTAAAAAAATATTTTATTTTCTGAAGTTTTGAGTCCTATAGTAGGCCATCTGCAAAATCTTTTCTATATTTACTATGTGACAATTATTTTAAAAATTACTTGCTTTGGGGCAAAACAATGTCTTCCTACTGTCATTATAGGCTATAAGATGCTGTGTGGGGATGTTACCTTCAAAGAGATATGAGACCACTGACTATTGCTGTCTTCAGTCAGATCTTAGTGAAGTCAGATACTTTCTGTCTGCCTTTAAACTGGCTCTACAGACTGTAATTTTACTAAGCTAGGCCAGCGGGGGTCAGATGATACGCTAGTAAAGACCAAATAATTGCACATCGGGCAAAGACGCATGGTAGAAATGTTCTCTGTGGTGCAGAAGAACTCAAGAGTTCTGTTCTTTGAAGTAATTAAAAAACCTAAATGACAATTTAATTTTTTTTTACATATACTGGTTTTGGCAGGGGTGGAGTTAACTTTCTTCAAAGCAGCCGGTATGGGGCTATGTTTTGGATTTGTGACCAAAACAGTGTTGATAATTCAGGGATGATTTAGTTACTGATGAGCAGTGCTTACACAGAGTCAAGGCCTTTTCTGCTTCTTTTCTCATCCCATCTCACTAGTGAGTAGGCTCGGGGTGCACGAGAAATTGGGAGCGGAGACAGCTGATCCCAACTGACCAAAGGGATGTTCCATATCATAAAACATCTTGCTCAGCAATAAAAGCCGGGGGAGGAAGAAGGAAGGGAGGCATGTTTGGAGTGACAGTGTTTGTCTTCCCACGTCACTATTACACATGATGGAGCCCAGCTTTTATGGAGATGGTTGAACACCTGCCTGTTGATGGGAAACAGTGAATTAATTTGTTTCGTTTTACTTTTGTAAAAAGCTTTTTCTTTACCTATTACAACATATTTATCTCAACCCATGAGTTTTCTAATCTTTAACCTTCTGATCCTCTCCTATATCCCACTGTGGGACAGTGACAGAGTGGCTGGGTGGGGCTAAGCTGTCCACTGGGGTTAAACCATGACATAGAAGACATTACGCAGGTGAAAGCACGGCTACGAGCCTTTTTCAGAAAGTGAACCCTTATTAGTGCATTTGAAGGATATGACTTGTCGAGATTCCAATGCTGACAACAGCTTACCACTAACAGTTGAAGAGGTTTCTCTCTCCCAACTTTTTTGATAATCACCGCTCTTACAGGTTTCAAAGCCAATAATGGCTCATCAGCTCAGATTCTGATTCTTCCTAGCTCAGATTCTGATTCTTCCTATTAATTTGGTGGTGATACACTTGCCACAGCCTTACGGTCTAGAACACAATGCCATTCACTGCATTTATTTACCTTGGAGATGGAATTTGAAAGCTCCATGCCAAAACTCAAAGAGATTCTTATGGCTTAAGATGCATCTATACTTATTCCTGCAACTCTTTTGTGTCTAGAACAACTAAGTTATATATTTCCTAGGACAGATGAGGGTAGCTGCCACACTGGCTCTCTAAAGAACAGAAAATTTTGTGTATCTGAAAACCACGCAGTGAAACTAAGTAGATGATAGTGCGTGGTCTTCTTGGTATACCTGAATGATGCGTTTTTCACTGAACCAGATGTACGCTTACCTTTGTGTACTGAAAAACTCCTAAAACAGGGGAAATTGAGGAGAGGGATGTTAATGATTTTATTGTTCTAAAATGAACTCTGCTCCTCTGGTGAACTTTAAAGGTAAAAGGCAATTCATAATAGAGTCTACTTTCTGTCGCTTTCATTTTGTTACTGGTTGCTGCCGTTTGCTGTACCATTGCCATTGTTTCTTCATTCCAGTTTTGAGATTTTTCTGCTCGCACTCTTTTATTTGAGAGGCTTTTCTTGAGTATGATGCAGGAGATCCAGTTCTCACATACAGATGGATATGGGTTTCTGCAGTAGCATTATGCCAGTATGTACAAAGGATCACAGTGAGGTTGTTTTTCTGTATTGTGATGGGACAGTTGTATCCCTATGAGAAAAATAAGTAATCACACAATCATAGAAGATAAAATGCTTTGGGTTGGAAGGGACTTTTGAAGGTCATCCAGTCCAACCCCCTACCATAAGCAGGAAGATGTTCAACTTGATCAGGTCGCTCATTCAACCTGCCCTTGAATGTATCCGGAGATGGAGTTTCTACCACCCCTCTTGGAAACCTGTTCCAGTGTCTCACCACCCTCATTGTAAACAATTTCTTCCTTATGTCTTGTCTAAATCTTCCTTCTTCTCGTTAAAAAAACATTGTTCCATATCTTATAACTACATGCCCTGCATGAACAGTCTCTCTCCATCTTTCTTATAAACCTCCTTCACATACTGGAAGGCCGCTATAAGGTGGCCCCAGAGCCTTCTCTTCCCCAGGCTGAACAATCCCAACTCTCTCGGCCTTTCTTCGTAAGAGAGGTGTTCCAGCCCTCTGATCATTTTTGTGGCTTCTCCTGGAGCCGCTCCAACAGCTTCAAGTCTTTCTTGTGCTGAGAATCCAGACTGGTTGGCGCAGTTTGGGGGTTATTTGCTGGACTCTGTGTGTGTGCGCGAGTACAAGATGCGAGTAGTTGAACATCGGAGCTTTTCAAGTGCGTTGCATCCACCCAGGTCCCAGAAACAAACTTTCCATGACCTTCAAGTCCCGGACCCAGGCTCAACTTCCCTCGGGCCGGCTCCGGCGCCCACTTCCCCCCGCCTCCCGGCGCGGACCCGCCCGCAACCCCCCCGTTCCAGCGCGGAGGGGCCGCCCACCCCGCAAGAGGAGCCGCTCCGCCGCGCCCTCCCCCTGCACAGCGCCCGGCGCGGAGAGGCGGGCGGGGGGGGGGGGGGTGTCCCCCACACCCCACCCC
>WEIS01064687.1:0-14678 GCA_013389965.1 Todus mexicanus
GGAGAGGCAACTTTCCCTCAGCTCAGCACATTAGACTCCTCAGAGTCATCTCACATCTGTGCCCCTCCACTAGGCTCTCTGGTATTTCAGGTGCAGTTCCTCATGTCCTAGAATGTGAATGTAAAGTGGGCTAGAGGAATTTAAAACATCAAGGTATTTATTAATTTCTCTGATTGCAAGGTAAAGATTGAAATTACAGTGTGGTTATTGACTCCTTAAAATGAGATAAAGTAAATCTCACTCCATGAGTTTTGGCTTTGACTGCTGGTACCCATTGATATATCTGTACCGTCTTTATTGCTCCCACAGTCAGCATCTTTACTCGTGCTGAAAACTGAGACCAAGTATCTGTGTAAAGTTTGGGACCATTCCTATATTGTCTTTAAATTACACCTTCAATTGTTACACAGAGATTGCCATTTTTCTTGTTTTATTAATGTATTCCTAAAGTACATTTTGCTATTTGGCATGCCTGCAAGAAATGCCAGGCATCCTTTGTGATCAAATCCTTGAGCTATTCACAACTCAGCAGTTTTTACTAATTACTTCCTTTAATTTATCAAGTTATCATCCTGAGATCATAAAAGAATGCTTGAGCTGTATTTTATCCTGTAATTCAAACTGATCCAGCTTGATGTAGCAATCTTTGTATTACTGAATTCTGTATTAGTTTTCCTGCTTTGGAATAGCTGGGCCGTAACCTCAATCCTTGTGTCTATTCTCCCCTGATGATACAGTTTTCATTGTAATTTATATCTGACTATGTCCAAATAACACCATGAGATTGTTAGACCTCCTCAGCACAGCAAAAGTAAGACATTTTTATCACTCTCGTTTAAAGGGAATTCTACCAAAAATGTTTGGCGTGTGTCAGCGATTCCCCATATGTGTGGGGCTGGTGCTGTGTTGGAGGAAACTTCACCTGGGTGGGACAAGATGTCTGTTGAGCCATGGAGCGCTGCAAGGTCTTTGTCAAACATGGTAGAAAGTAAAATGCAAAAATACCTTGCAGTTGCTGAGAGAGAAACTGTTGGCTGCTAACTGTTGTGATCACCTTCTCTGTGCCAGGGTGTTAGCTTGAAGCAGTGAGTCAGACCTGCAGGGCTCTTCTTCCTCACTTTAGTGTGTCCCAGCCACCTCTTCCCAGCTTCCTTTCCTGCTCCTTTCTCCAAGAGCTTCTAGCAGGGCAGCACCTGAGAGGGTGGTCTGTGATGGTTCTGATCTCCACCCATGCCTCTCTTCCTCAGTTTGAGAAATCGCAGGCTAACTATTTTATCTTTGCAGCTGTGTTCCTTTCAGACCATTTCAAATGCCTTGAAATTCATCCTTGGAAAGAACAGTTTGATCATTTTGTCTCGCTGGGAGCCGTGGTTTCAAGCTGAAGTAATGCTTTGTAATTGAAAGGCAACTTCATTCTTCCATAAATAATGCTTGCTGGAGCAGGATAGAAGGGAATGCCACGATCTCTAATGTCTCTTCATGGTCTCTTCTGATTTCTGCTCATGCAGCACAGGGATATGATACAAATCAGCCTAAGCATGACCTTATCTTTCTTTAAGAACAACTTTACTTGTTTCTGTTTCCCCCTTAGGCTAAGTCTTCTAAAGCTTTTATGTTTCTTCCATGTCGTATTCCAGCGTACTTCTTCCTCTTTCTCTTCTATCCTTTGCAGTTGTACAAACATTACTAGCTACCCAGTGTCCGTGAGCAACACTAGAAGAATATGTTTGGATGAAGGGGGATCTCATGTTAAGAGAAATATATTGCAATTTTGTTTCGTATTTCAGAATTGTCCTAATTAATTGAGGTAGGCGGTGAATAAAAAGCATCAAACTTTCTGCCATGACAGCTATTGCTCTCTCCACATGTGTTTAAAATCCCTAGTACACCATAAAGACCGTGTAAATTCAGCGAAGAGCAGACCAGATTAAATGTACTTCGGGTGCTACCTGTATTTGCTTACAACTCAGCATCATCCAGAGGCTCTTGAGAAAGGGAAAGGCACTCAAAAATTTATCCCTCTTGCGGCTAGTAGCTAACAGAAGAGGATGCAGGCAGCTTGGCTTGTACGTCTCTGCTCACCAACTGGAAGCTTTGTTGCAAGGAGAGTTACAGCAGGCATATTGGTGATCTCTTGGGAAGTGCAGCCGTGCACACAAGAGCGCTCACTGCTCCTGACGTTTAACAGGAGCTGCTAAGGAATTATCCTTAAGCTGAGCCTGAGCTTTGTGGTGCAGTCCGGACCTGAGCTTCCTCAACTCTGAGGATAAAGGATGGTATCCAGGCTTTCTGGTGGATGTTGCTTACCTATCAGCTTTTCTATTTATCTAATCCTATGACCAAACGGAGGGAGGTTATGCATTTTTACATGGCTTCAAGAGAAACTTCCAGAAGAACACGTTTCCTTCATCTGGACTTTCTCTATATCCAGTAGTTATTGGAGAAAAAAAAAAAGTATTTGTAGTACTGTTAGATCTTGATATTTTAAATGTTTATATTATGTTAAAATTAAGAGCTGAAAGCTTCCAAGAAGTGAAGTACACTCCTTTTACCCCACTCCCTTTGCTAACCCAGGCTGCGCTGGCTGTAGTGCTGCTTTATTTCTCTATTCTGGATTAGTTGGAGTGTTCTCCATGGATGGCTTCTCCATTCCACTGCTCCTTTAATGTCCACTCTTCTGCAGGATTGATTGAACTGTCAGATCAATAACTGGGCTAGAGCTGACCCAGTTTGCTTAAAGAAACATTAAAAATCTTCCTTGTAAATTCTTTCTAGGCTTTGTGGATCTGATTTACCCATTCCAAACCTTGAAGTTCAAGAAGTGAGCCATAAATTTTGTGAACCACTTGGTAATTTTCCCATACCTTCCACAACTGGGATTACCTATATTATGCTTTAATGTGGTGTACGTGAACACTATCTTTTTGACAGTTACAGAAAGTAAAGCAAGGCAGTCTCAGTGGCAGGTTTTGCTGAATGCTCATTCTTCTGGGTTCTTGTTTTTCTATAACTTGGCTTTCTTTCTTCGGAGCACTAATCCTCCCATGTCACACATTTTCTGTTCAACTTTTCTCCTCTGCTAATCTCTGGATTTGTTCTGCTGCAATTCCTAATCCACAGGAGCCTTGGTGACCTGAGGAGACACCCTTGGCAAGAGGCTTCTTTGGATTTGAGTAACATTGATTATTCCTCCTACAGTGCTGAAAATCAGCAGTTGCCTTTCAGGCCATTCCTGGACAGGATTGAACTGCTTAACCACTTGCCTACCAAAACCTGCTCACTGCGGTCCAGCCCTGATGGGACATGAGCTCTTGGTTTAGCGTCATGCTCAAAATCAGCCATTCCCTCTTTTTTTCAAGTTCAGTAAAGACCTTTCTGCAACGACCAAAGTATCATACAGAAGATAGGGAGATAAGCCAAACTGAGTTATAGTTTAATTTCTAGAATATTTTTTGTTTGTGTTGGGCTGTAAGTCAAAACCAATATAGTAACTAAGTTCCAGTCTTGGGTAAAAAAATCTCTACTGAAATGAAAATAATTCCTGTGAAAAGCTTTAGCTGTAGCCCAAAGATGGGATTTCTTTTTTTGCTTTTAAAGAAGGGTCCAAACTTGGTGCTATCAGGAGGGTGATGCTTAGTGGAGGTTTATACACCAAGGTCAGAGGAGCGAGGGGGAAGGAGAGAGGGGGCAGTGGGAGAGGTCTGAGTAACTGAGGTGCAGTAATTTACCCGAGTGTTCTGCACACTGAGTAGGAGTCTCAATTTGCTGTCTGTCACTGTTGCTGCACAAGGCAACAGCAATGCTGGCTCGCTCTTTGCTTCTGTGGGAGGGTGCAGAGGAGGCTGTGGGGAGGAGATGCTCACAGAGGTTCTGAGGGATTGCATGACTGCAGGTCAAGCCTTCTTGCAAAGGCTACTAAGTTTATGTAGGAGCTGGGGAAGTGATCCGTAAATGATGTCTGTGTATGCTAGTACTTGTAGTGTAGAAAAACCTATGAGATTTCTTTTACCTCATTTTATCTGGAATACAGCTAGAAGTGAGAACTTCACAGACATTTCAGAGGTCATACTTAGCTTCCAGGGGAGCGGCAGTGTCTGCCTCCTAAAAATGTACAAAGCGCTCACACATCCTCTGGCAACTTGTGCCAAGCAGAATATAAAGTAGTCTGCTCTGGCACCAATGCAAAAAAGGCAAAGAAACCATCTGTTAAACCCAGAATCTTCTCCTGTGGTGCTAAAGTTTCGGATTCTGATAAAATGGGAACCCAGAAGGATTTCATATCTTACGTTGTGCTGCCTCACACATTTAGGCACTTGCTGCTTGGGATGTTGCTGGCACCTGAGATCCTGAATGATGTGTCCCTCAGGGGCTTACTTTCCTTATCCTTTGGTGTTTCTCTTAAACTAAACTGGACAGAGCCATAAAAGATCACCTGCAGTGATAGAAAGGTGAGCTCTTCAGTTGGTCTTTAATTTCCTCAATTCTGAGAAGACTAACAAAAAGGTGGGGTTTCTTAGGCTTGGGAAAGAGTTCCCCTCTGACATGGTGGCCGTCCCTGATGCTGCAGAAGCCTCTCCCCTTGTCAGTGTGAGGGGAGAGCTAAGGAGGGCGAGTCTCACCGCAGTGGATTGCCTTGCTCAGATTGCCACCACCACCACTGTAACAGCACATGCAAGTTAGTTTGGTGCTGTGGAAGGGTACTGTGGGGAGAGAAAATAGGGCCTCTGGTTAACTTTTTGCTCTTTACAGCCTTTGATAGTTCAGGTCCATGTTTGCCCTTTACAGTGGGACAGAGCTGGTGTTTCAGTTGCTTAGAAGGGTTATGTTCTCCTTCAGTATACTCTAGCCCCATTAGCAGCAGCAAGAGCTGAATCCTTACTCTAGCTATGCATGACAACAGCTTAGATCACTGTCTGTCTTGGCCAGAGAGGTGAGGAGGAACTCATGTTTATGTAGTTTGTGTGAATATTTGAGAAGCTGTGGAGAGCTTGTACATTAGTGAAGATACCAGGTAGCATAGTATCTTTCCTCCTGAGGAGATGTGTACCCGTATATGCTTTGTCACCTTCCCTGGGCTTTGGCAGGGAGTCTTGTGCGTGTGTTTTCTGCTTGCATAGACCTCACAGCGGGGTTTGTGGGAGTGTAGTCCTGGTCGAAGGACACAAATGCTCCCGTGGGATTTAATTTGGGAAAAAAGGACATGGTGGTCTTGTTTGGTCCAGTGGATTTTCTTGGTTTGTCACAAGAGCAGGCAGGCTCTGCACCATTCAGTTCTGCTGTCGCTCTGCATGAGTAGGCCTCACGTGTATGGACAGACAGGCACAACCATTTTCCTGATTTCTTTCAGGAAATTTCATAGAATAGAATCATAGAATAGAATCATAGAATAATTAAGGCTGGAAAAGACCTCTTAGATCATCGAGTCCAGCCTATGACCTACCACCACCACTCAGCTAAACCCTGCCACTAAGTGTGGCATCCAATCTTTTTTTGAACACCTCTAGGGACGGTGACTCCACCACCTCCCTGGGCAGCCCATTCCAGTGTTTACTAACCCTTTCTGTGAGGAAGTGCTTCCGAATGTCCAACCTAAACCTCCCCTGGTGCAGCTTCAGGCTGTGCCCTCTTGTCCTGTCACAAATCGCCTGGGAGAAGAGCCCATCCCCCTCCTGTCTACAACTTCCCTTCAGGTAGTTGTAGAGAGTGAGACGGTCCCCCCTGAGTCTCCTCTTCTCCAGGCTAAACAACCCCAGCTCCCTCAGCCTCTCCTCGTAAGATCTTCCCTCCAGTCCCTTCACGAGTCTGGTCGCTCTCCTCTGGACCCGCTCCAGCACCTCACTGTCCTTCTTGAAGTGAGGGGCTGCCTTTCTAATGCAAGCTCCTTCTTTCCTCTAATTAGACTACGCTGTGGATTCATGTTACTTCTTACAATCAGGTGAAACAGTGGACTTGACAGTGTTGACTTTTGTTGCTCCCCTTCCCACTCCAGAGCACATAAGATATTTTTAGATGCTTTCATCTGTGAGCATTTTGGGGAGAGAAGAGCATCCACTGATACATCAGCTCTCAGGGTTCACCTTCCTGTAGAGTTGGCTTTCCAACCCAGAGCCCATGAGTTTTTTTCGCTATGACTTGCTCAGCGTTGAGGCACAGCAAAAGTAAACACTGGGATAGGGGGTGGCAGAAGAAGGCGAGAATCTAAAAAGCTTTGTTTTACAAGCTTTTGCTATTAATGTATGTGAGAAAGATGCAGGGTAGAAAATAGCCTCAGGAGAGGAAGATGATGGCTAAAAACCTGAAGATCTACATGCAGTGAAATTGAAGAAGGTGAATTAAGATTGACATAAACCCCACATATTTTGGGGTCAGTGCGGAGTACAATAGATTTGTGTAGAAAATTCCATATACAGCCTCAAGAGTCAGGGAGCAGAGAGGTCAGGTCAGGCTGGTGCTGTATGTCCAGTTCACAGAGATCTCCTTATCTTCATTTGCCTCCTTCAGGTGAAAGTTTTATGAGCTTTTTCCTCCTGCAGCAAGGCAGGTAGCTCTGGAGGGACATGTGCTCCTATTCTGTTGCTTCCAAATAGCTCATCGAATAAAATCTTGCTGAAACACAGCAAGAACTTAGTGTAGCACCCTGAGGAGCGGGGTTTGTTAGCTTATTGGAGACTGGGAGCAAAATGTGTAAACAATAGATTTCTATGGGGTTTTTTTGGTGTGGTTTTGTTTTGTTTTTTAATGAAAATACTTTAAGAGAAAAGTGAGGATAAATAGAATTGGAGAGATGTGTTGTAAATTCCTCAGGGATATAGCAGTGGACAGATCTGTCTTCAGTTCAGAGAACAGAACAGGTTGGTATTAAGTCTTCATGTGAATGATAATCCAAAAACTATTTCTGCAGAAGAGCTTTTAAAAAAACACAAATCCTACTCAGCCAGATTCTGAAATACAGTTGATTATAGACTGGAAACACTGAATAAAACAAAAAATACAGGACTCTTTTTAATCATTTAGCTATCTTTTTGCTAAATCCAACATTTTCAGTTGTTTGGGTTTTTTGTTGTTGTGTTTTGTGGAGTTTTTTTCCTGAGCGAACAAATCCAGATTTTTTTTTTTTTCACTTGGACATAGTTTTATTTTTAAACACAGCTTCCAGAAATGCATGCGTGTGGGATTGCAGTTGGAAGCAGCGGAGAGCCGTGGCACGCTGCCAGGCGCTCGCCCTGTCCCTGCAATAGAGATGGATTGCCAGTGTTCTGGAGAAAAACAACCCCAAAACTTTAAACAAATTATGCTTTATGGAAATAAACTTTTTTTGCCCCCCTGTTTAATGATTTGGATAATGTGCTGGCTGTGTGTTACTGGAGGACAGAGGAAGGGGAGAGGAGAGCAGAGATGGAGCTCTGTATGCCTGTAGCTGGCTCTCCAGTGGATGCTCTGGGAAGCCCATGGGGGAGGGACTGACGTTTCTAAGCTTGAAGAGTTTTTTTAACTTCTAGCCAGTCTTTCTATTAGAAGGTGAGGAGGCTGGCTACAGCCAGCTATGATAAGAGCATTTATATAGTGTCTGTTTTCTTCCATATATGGATTTTTAAGCTCTGGATAGGCATATGCCTCCTGTCTGGCATTTGCTGTGTATGGCTTTGACACTGTCTTCCATGTCATTCACCTGAGCTTTGCAGGGGCTTGGGGGTAAGTGACAATGCCGTGAAACTAATACCTGATTGTTGTTTTTATTGATGCAGAGAAACGCAAACAGGGTAGGCTATAGCTGCCTTCACAGCAGAAAAGGCACCATAGTCATATCTCTATGTTTTTTCAAACTGGTGCTGATAAATCTCTTCTCTCACTTCTGTTGCTATGGTGGTAGTTCTGTGCAAAAACAAACCTTTGGGTGATCATGTCAAATGCAAAGATCGCTTGGAGAGAAAGATGCTGAAAGAGAAGGGAAGTAGGAGGGCTCAAATTCCAGCTGATGACAAACAATGAATCAGTGTTTGTCTCAGCAGAGGGCCATCAGAAATTTTGCACTCTACTTTCACTGAGTCTGATACTCCACTTGAAAAGGTTTCTTTTTTCCCTCCTCAAATCTTCTTTTTTGTCTTCTATGTTTTTTTTTTCTTCTTAGTATATAAAAGGAGGGTGGATCTGTTCCAAATTCCACACAGCCCAGGAATATTTGCTTTCCACAGCATGGCCCAGAACACAGAGAACTTATTCTTGCAAACAGTTTGATTCTCCAATCCACAAAATACAGGATCAAATTTTGAAAGTTTGTATGGTTGAAAGGTACCTGCTGTCCTTGTTGAGCTAAATGAAGTGTCACGTAACTTCCTACCAGAGGAGCTGCCTTAACGTGCTGTCACTTCTAGCATTGCTTTCCTGGTGAAGGGGAAGCAGAGCGCTGTTATGGGGAGGGGGCCATTTTAACACTTTCTCGTACATTGGGTTTTGTTCTCAAAATATGCCAGTTGCTTTTAGCAAGCACAACTGTTGTGAAAGCATTATCTTGCCCAGATATCTTATGCTTCTGCAAAACACTGAGCTGAAAATGCCTGGATATGCCTTGAAGGCTTAGTTCTATTCTTGGGTCAAGGCTGAAAGGGAGGACTGTTTTCTTGTTTTCCGAATGTTTCTGTGCAGATTGAGCTGCAAGTGCAGGAAGAATGTAGAGAGGTAACCAATCTCAGATACTTATTTGCTTCTCGCTGTTTTTCAACCTGGAAGTTCTGAAAATGGATTAATTCACATTTTTGTACCTTGGCAACTCGGAACCTTCTGACCCAGTTAAATGCACTCTTTGTTTTGCTGTTTCCTTCCAGATGTGATAGGCAGATGAAAAAAAAAACTCAGGAAATGCGCTGTGGTCATCTGAGATTTCTTTTAAGGATATTAACTGATTTTTCTGGGACTTAGTTGCAGAAGTAGATCCTCTCCTTAAATATCCTTAGTCAAGCTGCAGTTAACATACCAAAGTAAAGGCAACGTGCAAAGTAAATGGCTTCTGTGTGGCAGCAACACCTTGGATGGTGGCAGGAACAAGAACTTCATATCCTACATATACTAATAAAAGATTTCTGTCTGGTTTCTTCAGCTCGACCTCACCAAACCCATAGAAGAACAGGGCCCTTTGGATGTGATCATACATAAACTGACAGATGTCATCCTGGAAGCAGACCAGAATGACAGCCAGTCACTGGAATTGGTTCACAGGTTCCAGGTAAGTGGTTCTTTCATAGTTCTTCTGCATTTTGAGCAGAAAGATGATCTTGGTGCAGCAAATTCAGTCTGTTTCCCGTGCAGTTGGTAAGGTTTGATAAAAAGAGCTCCCTGGAACACTGCTGCCTTGCTCCCGATAGCTCAGCAAAGCTAATTTTGCTAGTCTAAAATGGACTTGATAACTTGGGTAAGTTTAGTGTTGTATTGGTAAGGTCAGTAAGACACCAGATGTTGTCCTGATGTCATTCCAAGAGCATGAATGCTGTTCACAAAGAGGAACAGGTGTTTACAGAGACCTTTCCATGTATCTCTCCATGACAGAAGCTACTAAATTAATTTGATCCAGTTCTGTGTATTTTCCCAGTTCCTGGGGTGCTAATTTCTATAACATCAAGGTTACTGTGAGTGGTTCTGCCCTCCAGTGCTAAGAATCCTGTTATATCAATTCTTCTTTTCTGAAGTTTACTTTGAAGGTCAGAAATACTCAGGGCATAGTGCTAGAGAGCTATTTTTGCAAAGAATTCCTATCGGTAGTCTGAAAGTCCATGAAAATGGCAAAACAACACCTTTATAATTTCAAAAGATGTTGCTTCTGGTGGATATCTTTGGCGAAAGGTGTATTCTTTTCTTTCAAAGGGAAGAAAAATGTAAAAAGATAATTTCAGAATTTTATGGAATATGCTTATGTCAGGTGGAGAAATAGCTCAGACAACTTTGCTCTCTTGGGAAATGATGTTCTCTTTGCTGCGCTTAACGTTCTGCAACTAGTAATGGAGAAAATATTTTACTTAATGGAGTCAGTATTCTTTTTGCTGTAGTTGCAAAGCTTTTGTTTCCTCCCACCTGTGCATTACGCACACACAGGAGAGGAAAAGGTTTGACTTCTGGGTCTGGCCCTCTGGCACCAGTTCTCTGAATAGTAGATACCTAGTCATCAGCAAGTACTGCAGGCATCCACTTCCCACAGCACTGGAAACTTGTAAGTGCCCAAAGAAGCATATGGGGAGATGGACTTCAGGGGCTTTCTGCTTGCAGTCTTTCCCTGTTTTAGATGTTAACTAATTTGCCGTCACGATATACCCAGCCTGTCAATGGGAAAATCTATGACCAAAGAGGCAAGAGGGCACATGTGTTAAGTTGCTGACAGCTGACAAAACTCCTGACATTCCTCATTCGCAATCCTTACATTGCCGCATGCATTCCTGAAGGCCAGGCTGCATGAGGCATGGGGAGGGCAGCTCTGTGTAACACCCTGGCACCTTCCTTGTCCCCTGGAGAATATGCTGATGGGGAACTTGTGCAAGCAGTTCAACAGAACAGTTGGTGTGTAGCAGTACAATTCATATCTAAAGCACCGATCTCTTATTCCTAAGCAAGAACTCTTCAATGGATACGGAATGTTTTTAATAAGAACTCCAGCCAGTCAAATTACTGTATTTAATTGCTTAATGTCACAAGCTGATGCTTTCTCAAGTCCTGAAGTGAGGTCTGGAGGAAACAGTAGCTAAGTACAGAGGATGCATTTTCATAAAGCTGCATTTAACCACCAAGGTGAAGACTGGTATGAAACAGAGCAGAGCACTTTGCAGCTAGAACCTTAGCTTTGGCTGTTCTTGTGTCTGTAACAGCTGCTACATTGCTGGAAGGCTGGTAGAGGTAAAATGACGTGCCAAAGCTAAATCCCTTACCCTGATAGATTTCTTAAAGTAATCATAATACAATACATTGACATTATTCTCAAATTCTCCATAGCTATGTATGTTAAAACATATCACTGATCTCACAGGATTGATTTTCTTTCAAATGATAATATCAAATACAGCAACATTTTTAAACAGCAGACTCTTTGATGTGAAGTTACTAATATAAACTTCTAGAAATTATAGTTAGTTTGCATGTAACAGATAATAGCATAAAAATAAGAAATGTACGTGGGGATAGTGTTTCCGTTTTCTCAGCTTTTGTCAGGAAAAAGGTATTTTATGTAGTGCAGTTTGGATTTTTTTCAGAAAGTAAGATGTAATTCAGTGTCAGTACAGAATTACCTACTGCAGAGATCTCAAATTTCCACTCTTGTTTTTATTTCAAAATGTACATGGTGACAGGGATGGGATCAGGGCGCCGCAAAAGCTTTGCAAAACTTGAAGAAACTATACATTTCTGTCAGGTTTATTGAATTTGTTTTCTACTGTCATGCACGACAGCATCAATTTTACTATCTGGACCTCTTGGTCATGCTATTTATGCTCTCTCTAGCACTTCATTTCTACCTGTTCTTTACTCTACAGGCTAATTCCAACCTGCATGCTTAGGGCTGTCTTCACAGTCCTCAAGAGCTGACTGCAGTTGGAGAAGTACTCTCCTGCAGTGTGTTAAGCTGTAAGCCTGAATTTGAAGTGGAAGCTGAAGGGCTCTTTGGTTTAAGTGTAAATTTTAATGGCTTTTTGCTCTCAGATTTCTTGAGCCCTCAACCATAATCCAGTTGGGATATGGGGGGAACTGAGCAGGTGGGAAGGAGTCTGCTGGCTGTTGTGAAAGCATCAACCAAACTAGTGAGAAAATCAGGTGTACTCCCAGGAGCCTTAGGTCTTCTGTATAGCAGTCCATGCTCCCCATGGAAGTTTTTAGAGGTAGACACTTCAGAAAAGGCTGCAGACCCCTGATTTACAGGGATGTTTTTATTGGGGCAATATCATAACCTTTACTAGTGCTGGCAATTTTATTTGAGCTGCCTCATTTCAGAGCAGCTGAGGAACAGTTTTATTCAAATCCTGCATGCTGTGGTACGTGGCACTGGGAGTGCTCTGGTTATGGGCCTGTTGGCAGCTGCCACCTATCAGTGTACGTGCCTCCTGTCATTCCTGTGCGGCTCACCTGGCAGATTGTGCCCTTGATCAAAGTTTGAAGGCAGTACATTGTGTTTCGGTTTCACTGCAATTGCTGTTTTCAGAGATACAACTGTCTGTGTCCTACAGTGAATTTACTGCAACATTCCCATGTCTCACAGGCTGGTTAAAACTGCAGAGCAACTTGTTGCAAACAGTTTGAAATCATAACCTTAATAAAAGCTAAAGAACCAAACTCATATTGCCCTAAAATGCTACTTTATCTGTTTGAGTATAGCCTTGTGTACAGGTTCAACAATTCAGCCTTGCCTCTTCTCTCCATCCCATGAGAAATAATGAGGCAAGAGTGTCACCATACTCCAGGTGATCCCCTGTTAAAGGAAGCTGTGTAATAGTGTCCCTGTGCTGTGTTGTTTCTCAGGACTGCGCTGCAGCTCTTGCTGTCTTTGTTAATCTTGGAAATCACAGAGCTTTGTTTTTAGTGGCCACTGAAGGAAACCAGTAAGAAACCTTCCTTTAAGATTTGGGGCAAACAAATCTTACTGCTCTCTGTTTCCTGACCCAGCTCCTACCTTGCCTTCTGCCAACTTCGTCTGTGTTACCATCACCTCCCCTGTCTCCTTCCTGTGCCCGAGTTGTTTGTTAGCAGCGTGACCTTAATCTCATACAGCACGTACAGTAGCAGGTGAGCTATCGGGTCACTGATTTGGACTGGGGATGTGCTTCTTGTGCCATGCTAACTGACGGGGAGAGGTGAGAACAGTCGTAGATCCCAGGCAGCCATGGAGAGTACTGACAGCAGCATTTGATACAGCATGTCAAATTCTTTGTGTAGGATTTGCATAGTGAGAAATTGATTTAAATACCTGCATGGCACAAGAGCGTTCAATTACATTAGATATTTTTGCAGACCTGTCTGCTGCCTTCTAAGAGTAACAAAGGGGAGACAAGTTGGGCTAGAATACGTTTGGTTTGCAGCAGAGTAAAACAAATAACTGTAATCCAGAGATTAGATAGTAGATTTGAAATTCAGTCTTCTGTTGCATTGCCGCTGTTTTGTTGTTGTAGAACACTTACGCCTTTCTATGCCTCCGCTTGCCACCACCATTTCATAAATTGGTCTCTATTTCATAATAATGGACTTTATAATTTTTCTCTAAATACCAGTATTATTTTTTGCTTGAATACTGTGGTTATTGTGAAGCTAATTTACAGTAGGTTGATGGAGAGCTGAAACACTTCATTATTTTGTTAATACTAAAATTTTGGATTGTATATCAAGTGTTGTAGAAAGCAAAGGTATTGTTCACACACCTGGGGCATGTATGCTGCATGTAAGTCAACGCCCTTTAATTGTTAATAGGTCTGTTAATCAATAAGCAAGTATGTCATTAGAAAACCTCTCTCTGCTGTAATGCATGCTTCCATATATATTTTTCCAGAGCTCAAGTAGCAGAGACAGATGAAAATGTTGATAGGTTTCTCAGCAAGTCAGATGGAGAAATAGTTCTCTGTCTTCTGACTTGGTTGGTAAATACAAGAAGGGAATAAATTGGATGAAAATCACCCTATGGATACAGAGCATTGCCTTATACCTCTGTGGAGAGGATGGTGGTGAATTCTACTCAAGCTTTGAGAGTTTCTCTACATTTTCATCTTCATTTCATGTCGCTATCGATGGTGGTTTTAGTCTTTTTTGAGCCTGATTCCAGTTTAGTATTGCTGTGTTCACAACAACAAACTTTGGCCAGGCACACTCTAGAAAGGCGGTTGCATGGCTGTGCTGAGAAACTTCCTTAATTCTTCTTGCGACATGCTTGGATCCAGCTGGCTGGTGCCTTCAAGGCCTTCATTTTTAGGAATATTAAATGTAACCGCAAATGAAAATAATAAAAAAGCCAAGAATGTTAGACGAGAACTTGATGTTCTTTCTTCTCTCCCTGTCATTATTTCTTCATTGTACAGTAAGCACTGTATTATCTAATGTATTTATTCTTTTTGAGGATGCCATCTTCCTGAAAAGAAGTGCAATGCAATGCATGAAGAATTAGAAAGGGCATCCTGGAATGTGGGTTCAGTCATATGCTTCCCCATGGTTTCATTATGTGATCTAGACCATCCTGTTTGCATCCGTAAGTTTTTGTCTTGCAAGCTGTAAATTAAAGGAAATGGCATTAACTCCCTTTTGAGAATAATAGGAGAAGTCCTCTAGGTCAACTCAGAATGGCTGCATAAAGGCTTGGAGTTTTTTTCTGTTTGGATCTCTGGTATGAATTTGTATAACTACCACGACATCTGATTTACAGAAAGATACAATAGTCACACTGATATCTGATGATCTGTCTTTACAGATAGTGTTCTTCAGCAAGCCCCAGTGGATGACTTGTCCAGAGTCACGTAGTTGAGCTGGAATGTAGGTTTCCATTACTGGACTACACATATTTCTGACTATGTGTATGGAATTATAAATCCCGTGGTATCTTCAAAACTCATTTATTAGAAGATCCTTTCCTAGTGCCTTCCAAACTGGGTGTTGGTCTTTTTGTAGTGAATAGAAGGGCAGACACTCCTGTGAGCAGGCTTCTGGCTGATACCCTCTCCCCAGTAAACCAA
>WEIS01064692.1:0-11847 GCA_013389965.1 Todus mexicanus
TGGTCAATTCAGGATCATCTATCTTGTCTGCTTCTCCTCAAAGGTGCAGCCTTTTACTTTTTGCACCTCCCAAAGTGCTACACAAGATCAAGCAGTGACCTTGGTCTGCACAGGAGCAACTATAAGCAAGAGCCTTTCTGCACACACCAATCCTTGGTAGTGACTCTAAACATTGAATGTTACCACTGCTAGGAGCAGGCACTGTCTGCAAAAAACCATGCTGTTAGCTTCAGGAGTTACAAGAGACTTAGGTGAAAAGCAAAATCACTGAACAGAGTTGTTCTGTTCTAACTCAAACAGGGACAGCCTGATACGCTGAATTATACTTTACATCTCATCTAGCAAAATAGTAGGATAAACTACACTGCATTTCCCTTCTAATGAATCAGAGCCATCATGAGAGCTAATAATATAGAACTTTTGTCATCAAAACTGATTCTGAGAAACACTGTTTAAAACTACTTCAGAGTTACGATTGTATTATAGCTTTGCTTTAAGAGAAGCTAAGGGACTTCATCAGAATTAAACCAAAATAGCTTCTCAGATAGGAGATTTGTGATAGTCAGATATGCACACACAGTGATATAAAAGCATGCAATGTCTACATGAATGTTTTCTGTGACATCAAATTGTAAAGATGAAGAACATATTGTCAGATGATAGATGATACCTCTTGGCAATGGAAGAGATAGTTTTATGGGATGTAGCAGGGCACTGTTGTCAGAACAGGACATACAAAGATGAAGATACAAACAATTTTTTTATTATCTTTTTTTCCCTATTGTTCAGTTATGGTTTGAAGTGTTGAGTTTTTGTTCCTTCAGCTTTAAATGTATTTAAATTAGGTTACGGTTTGCTGACATATATATACTTGTTCCACTGGAGCATTGATTTCTGTGACAGACTAATGTCATATTCTTACAAATACTTCTACACATAACTAACTTAAAGATCAACAGTAGGTTATTCAAGCCAAGTAATAATTCATACATACTTACATTTTCTAAAACCAAGAATTTCCAAACCATCTCATGCAAGTAGAAATACATGAAGGACTACTTGGAGTGGTGCATCTATTCTCCATGACCCTTTTGTGCCATGGGTACGGAGATATTTACGGTCATATATTCCTCAGGGATGCCTTTGGCCTTTGCACCAAAACATATTGTTTAGAACCTATAAAAAGCTGGGAATAACAGGAAAGGCTGAAACTGCTACTGAATCCCTGGAAGAGGGGGATGTAAGGCTGGAGGTGTGACTCAGCACCTGAGCAGATGCTATGCTGCTACTGCTACCTAGGAAGCTGCTCACTACTAACACCAAAGGTTTAGGTGCAAACAGCACAGCATGGGAATCTGAGACTTTCAAAGTGTGTACATGTTTGAAAATCCAGTGTCTTAGGGTTGTAAGGATGCCCATGAGAGGAAAAACATTTACCAATATTCATATTGATTATTTTTTCTACCAAGGATGCTGATGTAATAGGTTAATTACCTGTAGCAAACTTGACAGTTTTGACTTACTGCTAGCTTCTTGATCAAACCCCTGTATATAATAAAAATTAAATCCAGGGTTGAAGGCAAGCCATGAGAGGAGCTGTGTGATTTAAACTTCCAAATCACATCAGGCACTGCTACAATTCCTACCCCGTCTAACCATCTTCTTCAATTCCCCTTTGCTTAAGCAGCTCCTTACTTTTAAAGCATTTTGTTAAATCAGGGCTTGGAATGTTCAGATTGTCCAGATTTACAAATTACACAGTATTATTTCTAATACATTTAAAAAATAAATATTCATAAAGGATCAAATATTGCACAGTTATAAGGTATCATTTACTTTGGAAAATGTTTCTTTTTTTTTGGAAAAGCAGCAATATATAGTTCTATTAATAAGAAAGACATTATTAAACAAATATATAAAACTTCCCTTTTTGTTTCCCATGGGGTTAATCATGCACTTGGCATGCAAAGATTAATTTAAATGTTTTGTAGTACCTTATTAAACCAAATTATATTATTTAATGAAAAAGTAATTGCAGTTTGTGGTATTAGTGGTTCTTCCAAAGAAATGCTGATTTGGAAATAGCAAAGATCTCCATCTATATTAAACCTACTGCTAGCATCCATTCAGAGCAGCCTGAATTAACAGTAGCTTCTGAAAATGTAAACATTGTTTAAATTTTGTCATCTGGTTACTGACAATTTATATTCTCTTAGATTTCCATCAGTCATCCATGTATTTCTTTCCTTTCTTCACACCACACTTTGTGAGGACAGAGAGGGAGATAGCTATATTTGAGAAACCAAGAAATAAAGATGCTTAAAATTGCCCTGTCCTGGGAACAGTGGAATCACTGCTTGGCTGTACTGGGGCTAATTGGGCTGTTGTGGAGTTGAATGTCTCATGCACCAAAGGAGCTTCTCGTTGAGATGGACATCATTCCTGCTGGTTTAACTGCTGCCTCACATAACTGACTGGTGGCTGTGAAAAAAACTAGACTTCACTTCTGCAGCTTTGAATCTAGAAAAAAAAATCTCAAGTTTAGTAAACCTAAGTCTGTGAGCCTAAGATTCACAATATTCTTGTTAAAACACCATCTTAGGGTATGTTTGATGTCCCGTAAGAACTGGTGTATAGGGTCAGATTAAGGGCCAGCATCTAACACTGGTTGTTGTAGAAGACTGTGGCAGCACAGGATGTTAGTGCACTCTTTCTCAGAAACCCAGCAATATTTCCTGATGCCTCAATTATTAGTAATTCAAGCATGTCTGGAAACACTGAAGTATCCTTTTGTATTCAACAGCCTTCAATAGATTTTTTTTTTTCCTTCATCATCTTGCTCTCTTTCAAGCTCTAGAAACTTTAAGCATCCTGAACATCTTCAGACAAGGAATTCAATAGCCTAATTGCACAGACCGTGACAATGAGACTGGTTTTGTTTGTTTTGAACCTGTCACCTCCTAGTGTCTCTTGATGTTCCTTGGTTCTTTTGTGGTAAAAGGCAGTGAATAATTACTCCCTAGTCATTGGAATCTCAAGTGCATGGATTTCAAGTAATAATTTGAAAATGAAAATCATCTCTGTGATAGTTGTGATTGAGCTTGATCATGATCTCTTTCAATGTAGGTACTCATTCTTCTGTTTAGGTGACTTATTATAAACCTATAAATGTCAACTGCAGATACTCTGAAAATAATATATTTGAGTGTATTATTAATAAATATTTTTCAAATACAAATTAGATTAATTGATAGTGTTCACAATACTTTTTTTGGTGAACATGTTTCATTCAGATCACTGCATTCCATTTTGTCTTTGTCTTTGGTGTTTGCATGCTTTATTAATGATAAATTTATGATGCCAAAATCTAAATCCTGGCTTTTCTTTTCATCAGTTCTTTCTAGACTTTTCATGCTAGATTAACAAAACATTCTCTTAAAGGTACAGAGTAAATCAGTTGACTAAATCTCTGAAAAAAAATGGAAGAAAATGGAGGGAAGAAAAGTTAGTGAGAAGTGAAGATGTCATGTTGAAATTCAAAGTATTATAATGGGTCCACCAGAAAGTGTTCTAAACTTTCACTGTGGATTGATTGCATAAGTGATGGGGAGAGAGAAATTTAATCTTATGAATCTCATGTTTTCATCAGTATTTATGATCAGGTCATCAGATTTGTATATATCATGTTGTTTTTCCTTACCTTTATTCTTTTGGAAACATCTTATTTCTTGTTCAATCCTATCAGGGTCAAAACTGCTCCTGTAGTACCAGGATTGGAATCATAGATGAATAATTTGTGAAACATGCAAACGATTATTCAAAAAAACCAAAACAAAACAAAAACCAGCTTAAATTATGTATGACAGTTATATTTAGAACTTTTCAGTTACTTTATTAAATCTGAAGTCTCTCATAAATCCAGCTGCCATTTGTAGGAAGCAGATGCTCTTAAAAACTGTGGATATTATATCCATTTAAAAATACTCTATAAAATTAGAAAAGAAAAATCAAGCTTTTTTTATAACTGTAGTGGGTTGATGCTGGCTGGATGCCAGGTACCCAGCAAAGCCTCTCTATCACTCCACTCCTCAACTGGACAGGGGAGAAAAAATGTAATGAAAGGCTCATAGGTTGAGATAGGACAGGGAGACATTACTCACTGTCACGGTTTAGGTGTAGCCTGCAATAAAGCTCTACACGGCCACTCACTTATTCCTCCCCTCCACTCTGGTGAAATGGGGAGAAGAATTGGGAAAAAAAGAAGGTAAAACCTCACGGATTGAGATAAGGACAGTTTAATAGAAGAACACAAGGAGAGAAGAATCAATAACAACTGATTTAAATAAATAAATATATATATAAAGCAGGTGATGCACAACACAATTGCTTACCACCTGGAACCTTATGCTCGGCCCCTTCAGAGCCCTGATCCCTCCTCCCCACCAGCAAGTTTTCCCAGCTATATACAGTCATGTAGTATTGAATATCCCCTTGGCTAGTTTGAGTCACCTGTTCTGATTGTGGCCTCCTACCAGCTTCCTGTGAAAATTAACTCTATCCCAGACAAACCCAAGACATTTGCCAGTTACTGTCACAGGCAAAAGAAACTGAACTTGGGGAAAATTAATTTAACTTAATCAGCATAGGGTAATGAGAAATAAAATTGAGTCTTAAAACACCTTCCACCTAATCCTCCATTCTTGCTGGGCTAAACTTCACTCCCAATTTCTCTACCTTTCTCTCCACAGGGACACAGAAGGGATGGTGAAGGGGGCTGTGGTCAGTTCATCATATATTATTTTTGCTCAGGGGGGACTCCTCATACTTTTCCCCTGTTCCAACGTGGGGTCCCTCCCATGAGAGATGGTCTTCCACAAACTTCTCCAATATGAGTACTTCCCATGGGCTGCAGTTTTTCATTAACTGCTTCAGCATGAGTCTTTCCATGGGGTGCAGTCCTTCAGGAACAAACTGCTCCAGCATGGGTCCTCTGTGGGGTCACGAGTCCTGCCAGGAGCCTGCTCCAGTGCAGGCTTTCCAAAGGGTCACAGCATCCTTTGGGCATGGGGTCCTCTAAGGTCTGGAGGTGGGTATATGCTACAGCATTAACCTCCATGGGCTGCAAGGGTACAGATGGTCTCATCACGCTCTTACCCGTGGGCTTCAGAGAAATGTCTGCTCCAGCACCAAAACTACCTCCTCTCTCTCCTTCTTCCCTGACATTGGTGTCTACAGAGTTATTTCACATACACTTACTCCTCTCTTCAGCTGCTATTGATGTTGCAAGCATTTTTTTCCCCCTTCTTAAATGCTATCAAAGAAGCAGTGCCACTGTTGCTGATGGGCTTGACCTTTGCCAGCAGCAGGTCCATCTTGAAGCTGGTTGGCATTGGCTCTATTGCACACGGGAGAAGCTTCTAGCAGCTTCTCACAGAAGCCATCCCCTGTATACAAATCCCTCCCCCCACAACTTTGCAATGCAAATGCAATGCAATAACTATAAAACACAGTTAAGCAAATCTATAAAGTAAATCACTTGACATTCTCCCCATCTCTAGCATTAGCCCCGAAATTTATTGCATTCTTTCCTTCCTGTGTAGTAACCTGCTGAAATATAGGTGCTTGTCATAGTGTGACACAAAAGTCGGTATGTCTGAGTTTAGTGGTTTGATCTGATCTATCAGAATCTGTGTCCACACTATTGGACTTGAGATAGGTTAACATTTTAATTTTGTGTTTGTTCCACACTGACATCTTAAATCCCTACAACAGCTAGCAAGTCTTACTATGAACTAATTAAGTCAATTAGAATCATAGCTTATAAATGGCTCAGCTTCTAAGAGACAGTCCTACCTTCTGTTTTGGGCATTTAACAATACTACTATGCCCAAGTAGCTGAATGCCAAATGAACAACCACAAAGTCTTTTATATCTCATATTGCTTTAAATGTGGTGAGGTTTATGTTGTTATTTTAAATATACTTTTCCAGTAATGAAGACTTCTTTACAAAAAAATGTATGATTCTAGTTAGCAATCCTAAGTGAAAAAAAGTGCTCCACCAAATCCATCACGCATAATCAATCCAGATGGTGAAAGCATATGGTAGCAGTGAAGTTGTCACTGCAGTGCCTTTGAGTACCCAAGTCACGTGCCCAGACGAAGATGTTTCCATCTTTACTGAACTGACCTTTGAGGAAACAAGCAGAATTTCCCTCCAGGTGTCATCTGCTAATTTGACTCAGTATATATCACCAACAAACTGGCTTCAAAGCCAAACATACACCAAGACACGGCTTTCCCAAGGGACTTTATTAGATAAATTATTTTAAATGCTTCTGGCCAGGAGAAATCTGATGAAGACAGATGGCAAAATAAAGGAGTCTCTTTCTAAAGGAAAGGAATTTTTTTTTCTAGCTTTCCTGCAACACCACACCATTTCTGGGAAAGATTTAAGGATTGTGTCTGCACAGAAAAAAACCTTCATAAATGTTGGTAAACTATCCCAAATCTGTATAATGACACAGTATATTTCATAATCATTATCTTTTTAAGAATTCTTTTACTGGTGTATGTTTCCAGCAGGAGACATTAACCATACAGGGCTACATTAATGTGGGAGTTGAGAATATTGCCTCCTTCTTACGCATAAGAAGGAAAGCAGAGATTAAGCTCCTTGTATAACACAATACTTCAGCATATGAGTCACTTTAAATGGGTGAAATGCCAGAAGGAAAACTAATGAACACTAATTTAATCGTAATGTTACTGAAAATGGGTATTCAGAAGGAGCACAAAAGGTAAGGTAAATTGTAAAGCTTCTCTGCAAAGTCAAATCAGAGGCAGAACCACCACTCACATGCCTGAGGAGTGCTGTGCAGGCTAATCACAGTCACTAAGCATATTTGTGCTACTGTGACTACACTGTTACAGTGTGATAATCCTCTCTCTAAATTTTTTGAATTATCAATGATAAACTGCAGAGAGTTTCTCTGTAGGATGACTGACTCTATGTCCAGCATCTGAGTCTGATGTGGCATGTCACCTATAAATGCAACAATGATGAACAGTAGCTGAAAGAGTCCAAAGGTTTGCCTAAGGAAAGTGCCAACAAAAGACGTGAGTTGCTACGTGGCTCTGAGGATCAATCAGGACTCACATTATGGAGAAAACAGGACAGAGCTACCAGTTGTAGCCCCTTTTCACCTCTTAGTATGTTTCCAAGAGCATGAAAGGCTTCAGACTGGATATTGCAGAACAGAATCATTGAGAAAACAGAAAAATGTTTAAGCTTTGGTTGTTTCTTGCAAAGGGAGGACAGAACAAGGCTAACTTAATGGTTTGGCATGCATTTCTGGTACGAATTCACTTTCCTCCTTTGGGCCTGCAGAGGAAAACCTTAAGTTTGGATTCATTCCAGGTAATTTATGTTCCACAAATATGTTTTCTTAGAATAAAAAAGAGTGGGGGGGTTGGCATTAAAACAAATTATTCTGCACACTGTATTTTATTTGGAGGATACTTTATTGTTGGCTGCTGATCAAATGCTTTCTGTCTTTGCAATTTCTGTAGTGAATTCACATTCAAGACCGACTCCAAGCCATAATGACTGCTACAAATTGTTCTGAGTATCTTGAGCCTCATTATCTCATGCTAAATCTTTTTTAATTTTTTTTTTAATATTGGAATAGTATCATAAAGAGCATTGCATAGAAAATTTTCCTTGGAAAATAAATTCAAAGTCTATCACAAGAGTTATATTGAGATTTCATAAATCTCTCTGCTACCATTGCCAGACTTTCTAGTTGGTGATAATTGATGTAGTTAATAATACTGTAGTATGGCAATCTGTAATTTAGAAATCAAAAATAATTTAATTCTATATTTAAAAAGTCAAGCTTTTTTGTGAAAAAAAATAGCTGAAATTGAAAGCATTGTTAAAGTTTGAGGGGTTTATTTTCTGTTTTTCAACTGGAAGAGCATTTTAGAGCCGTGTGCCTCAGGATTGTTACTTGCAAACTTTGGGACACAAAAAGAATCCTACCTGCACTCTTTTTTTTTTTTTTTCTGTAAACACATTATTTCCCTGTCCTGAATTTTGTGGTCTCTTCTAATAGAATGAACATTACTAGGCTTCCTTTTGTATTTGTCACCTGGGTATTGCAAAGTAATAATAGAAGTTTGTCTGGTTGTGATTTTGTAGTAGGGAGAATTTTTGTAACTGTGTGAGGCAAATCCAAATTAAAATAAAAGGTTGTCAACTACATAATTATGCGCTAATATTGTCTGAGATTTCTTAAGCCTCATACATGTCAAGGAGCCTGTTTCTCAGGTAATATTAGACCTGCATTTACATTTACAGTATTTCAAATCAGTCTGCCTAAGTATGGGGACCTCAACAGAGTCCGCAGAGTTTCTTTCTTATGGTGTGCTAGGCTTGTGTTCACATTGCAAATAGCATTGGCCTCAGACCTGACTGTGCTGGGCGGTCTGTGTGTGCCAGATGCATCCTGGCCCTAGCACGGTAACTCTGAGCACAGGCTCATGAGCCCTGAAAGGGACATTAGCTGGTGCTTTGTAGACACCTAGAAGCACTCGTCTGAATCAGGACCACAAATCTTAAATATTAGAGGAAACATTTCTCTCTGTGGCCATAGACATTTCTGTCAAATCAGTCTGTCAGCCTGTGGTGAAGTATCTTTACTGTCAGGAGCAGAAATTGACTTCCTAATATTATTGTCAAAACAGTTGAAATAGGGACATGGTATTTTACTATTTGCTTTCTTTTGAGTTCTGTTATTCTGTAACTCAAAAGCTTGGGAAGTAAGCATTGTTTAATACCAAACTCAATAGCTTAGACACCTACATTCCTCCATCTTGGCTTTATAAATACAATCATTCCTTAACAATTATGTTTGCCAGTGTTACAGTGCATTGGATTGGAAAAAAAAAGAAAAAGCTATTCATCAACAGCTTAAAATGTTATTTCTAATGAAAAGTAGACAATTTTTGTGTTTTGAGCTTGTTGAATCCTGGTGAAAATCAGGCTGATAGACATATGTTAATCAGCAGGATTTAAACCTCATATTTATATATCTGGTAAGGCCAGGCTGTATAAGTACAAGGTACCATGTCTCTGCCTCTAGTCAAACTCTCTGCAATCAGCTGAGGCTACTTTAGCTTTTCACACAAGTTACTGGTCTTGGTCATATAAAATTCTGATCATTTAACTTACTATTTGAGACCTATCAGAAATTACCATTTTAGTTGCTTTCAGTTTTTTCACCTCTTAACACTTGTGAGGTGAAATCTGTTGTCCAGAGCCTCTGCTCAAGGTGCAATTGTTTGAGGGACTTCCACACGAAGTGCATTCAATGAAGTTACATAGTATCAGGGCATATATATATATATATTATAAAGGCAAAAAATATTCTCTAAACAAGATCTAGCATATATACATTAGAATCTTGCAAAATTAGGAAAGCAAGCAAGCAAAGAAACAAAAAAAGCCCCCTCCCTACTTTGTTGATCAGAGCTGATGCTTTAGTTTTTCTTTAGATCCCTTCTATCACTTGGAAGCCACATAATGCCTTGCCATGAAAACTTGTCTGTGATGAATGTCCCTGAGAAACACACTGAGCAGCAGTTTGCAGGCTTGGAACCTAAATTACCTGGAGTTTTGGCTATATTTTATCCCCTTATTTGCATGCTTCTGGGCTCTACCCAGGCACTATCACCTCAGCAGGGCTGAACACCCAGCTGCCAGTTGTGAAAATGTCTGTAGGGAAATGGTACTACATCATTCAGTTTTTGCACCATAATGCGAACAGTCAAGGACTCACAAGCAAACTTAACTGTGACACATCCCAATTTCTGATGCCTTGTATTTTTAATAGTATTTTTCTGGGATTTTTTAATAACTTTTTGGCTGAGTTAACTTGGTGCTTAAACCTGGTGAGATGCCAATCTTAAAATTTAATTGCAGTCAGTAGGTTTTGAGGCTATTTCAGCAGCTCTAACAAGGTTTTTACTGAACATGGCATGGCTCATGTTGCAGTTTTTGTATAATTGAAGGGGTTAGGAGTAAAGGTCTGCTGCATACATGATATCTGATAAAACTAATAACAACAAATTATTTACTTCCCTAGATAAAGAGACTAGACAAACTACTCTAAAGCATTTATTGCTTTAGCCTCCAGGTACTTAGCAGTTGCTAAGCAGCAAAAAGTTCATGTTTCTTTCTCACCTGGACACTTTTTCTCTGAACTAATAAAGAAAAATTAAAAAATATTGATATTACAATTTTTAGTTGAATTAATGTGATACAGACAAGAGTCATATGTCAGAAACATGTACAGGCATTTCTTCTCATTTTGGTTAGTTAATAATAAAGTATAGGAAAAAGATGTTCATTTTGTGGATGAAAAGATCAAACGTTGCCAGTGAAAAACTAGGAAGCTTAATTCCATGCTAGTTAGTGTTACTTCTGTTTGTGTTGCAATAACCCCAAAGGGCACATCTTGCATAGAGTCTTTGCTACAGTAGACTCTGTACCAAGACCTTGTCCCATGACACTCATAACCTAAATAGCAAGGATTAACAAAATGGTCAAAAGAAAACAGTTGTATTTCCACTTTGAGAATAGTGAGTAAGCTACAGGAGTCTGGATTGCTCTAGAAGCCTTCAGGAATTAAATGAATTCTATATTGATCTTGGCAGATGCAGCAGGAACAAGGATGTGCTTATTTTATCACCAAGTGCTTTTGCTGAGGAGATTCAGTTACAAAATACAACATTGATCAACTGTGTAAAACTTTTCTCACTGAGGCCTCCACCTATGAAGAGAAGTCTACACAAACGTTGAAGCATGTCCAGTCTGGGCCTGAATGACCCTGCAGGAAATCCTGTAAAAGGTAAAGCTGAATTTGGTCCAATATTTAGGACAAAATTAATGTTCTCCACACTAGTTCACAGTTTCCAGTTATTTTTTTAATATTTTATTTGCAAAGAAAGTGAGATTCCCCATATTCTCAATTATCTTGAAATGGTGAGCATCGGTTAAGAACCATTTCAAGGTAGATAAATTTATGGTTCATGCTGCGATATGAGTGCCTCTCCACCAGCTTCACCAGTCTTGATTTTCTAGGGAGATGTCTTAAAAAGTTAATGTTACAACATATCTCACTATACAGACAAGCAGCTTGTACAGCGGTATTAGGTGTCAAGCACTGAACTGCTTAACAGTGCCTGCTTCAATGCTCCGTGCCTCCAGCGATGTCTAACATATGAAAACATACGATCAGATGTATCTATTTCAGCAAAGAACCATTAGGAAACACTGAGTAAATGCCTATTAGAAGCATTATGTATGCAGATGTGTCTAGCAGCCTTTCTAGTAATGAACCATGGATAAATGCCTACTGATGAACAGACTGTAGAACTGTAATGGTTTGAGATAGACTGAATGCTTCCCATTCTGCTTCTGATACTGCTGTAAGTCCGAGTAAAAATCTGATTTTGCAAAGGAAGTTGGCAGTACCCAAGCAATAAAGATCCTGCCAGCTGGGTCTGGTTTTCAGCATATTCTATCTGCCTCAAAACATCAATATTAAAATAGAGAAGCAGAAAGATCGATATTAATCTGTATTGTCCAGATAGGCAACAGAAGAGCCAAAAGACCAAGTGCTCTTGGTCAAGGTCACCCTGGAAACCAGTAGTAGAGCTGAAAATTGAGTAGAGATACCTAGTGTTTGACACAGATGCCTCGGCTCCAGCCCACCTCCAGATGAGACCAGTCTCTTCCTCCAAAAGGAGATGCCACCAGAGGTGCTCTCTGATGCTGTTATATC
>WEIS01064692.1:20490-31011 GCA_013389965.1 Todus mexicanus
GTTTTGAGGTTCTACATCTATTTGCTTGAGAATGAGTCACTATGGATTGTACACATCAGCAGGGTGAGACTTGTTAGCACTATTAAAGTAAATGACAAGATTAACTTATGTGATTTTTAACCATACTTAATCATCAACCTATTATTAATATGATTAAATAGAATTTCCTATAATTGGTACTATAAAGTTTCCTAAATCAAATCACATACAGAAAAACACACAAATATAGAGGTTAACCTATGACCAAGATTCTTCTCTCTTTGCCACTTGCAGTAAATTATTGGTGACAAATAATCTGAAACCCCACAAATCTAATTGTAGTGAATTATTCACTATTCTCCTTCATCAGCATTTGTCAGCAGATGATCTTTGACCTCTTCTTCTTTGTTCGCATCTATCAGCAGACCACCTTGGAAATCCTCATGAAGAGTGCATCTTTGAAGATCTCACAAAATCTACCCTGAGAGGCAGCCTAATTCAGGGGGAGGTGCTGGGTCACAACCTGCTGCAATCCCAGAAAGCTCACTGTGTCTCACTTCAGATTACTATTTATAGGATCACAATTTTTGTCAGGTAATTCTGGCACTTTGCAGAGTGGGCCATGATTCAGGCAGCAGGATTTTCAGGTATGGTTTGGAAGTGCCTAATTTTCCTAACTCACTGTACCATAACCATAATAAGAAAGTATCAGATGCCTCAACTCCCTGCACTGGTCCCAAAACAAAAGCACAATGTTGGCTGGTCCTGATATTGCTATATGGCCCAGGGTGTCTGCACCATCACTTCATTACTGTCATTGCCACTGCTGGTGCAGCTGCACTTAAGGTTCCCTGCATTGACATTCCCAAACACTTTTTTTCCACAGGCTCTGAAGCTGCCTCTGGTAGCAGGGCTGTGCTAAAGGAGGAGGCCTTGAGGCTGAATCACAGGACTCAAATGCTGTAGTGCTGGAAAAGTTTTTTAAATGTGCAAAACTGCATTTTTTTTTTTCTGCTTCAGGGATATTTCAGACATCTCCCAAAGGCATAATGCCTAGGACCAAAGCTTTAATTCCTGTTGTACTCAGTTCAGAGGGCAGCCAGAAGGAGGCCCACAGAGTAAGAGACATGGGGCAAGTAGCATATCTGCCCCTGAGAGCATGCAACACAGTTAAAGACTTTCCTGTTGGTTTAGTCTTCAATATTTTATTTCACTTTGCTTTTCAAACAGAAGATAACTTTTATACAGGAACATATGCTAGACTGTGGCCTTGGATTACGCCCATTAGTGGAAGGGCAATATATTCTACCCCTTCCCAAACTTTCATTCAAAGCAAAGTGGAAATGTGTGCCAAAGACTGCACTAGGAAAATGTGTTTTGCAGTTGTCTCCTGAATGGGTGTGTAAAGAGGTAACGCTTCAATCACAAAGCAAGGCTGTTTTTGCAGAAAATATTTTCTTGCCCACTGATGTAAAATGCAGTGCCTCCTTATTAGAGCATACAATGCAGGGAATTCTTTCACACTCACAGTTACACTGGGCAAAGCAAATGTTCACACGCATCTGATGAAGCTGCATCACAACAGCTGCTGGTTTAAACAGTCCTTTCTGCTCTTTGCAAGTATAAATATAATTGGCAAGCAAGGTTAATATAAGTCCCAAGGTTGTTCCATAGGCTGTCAAGGAAGAGATAAAATTAAGGTGATCTTGTAAGTGAAACTGAATTTGTATTACCCTTTGTATGCAAATTCACCTCACTGGTATGTTCTTATTACAAAGACTAACACGCAGAGAAAGTTACCACTGCATAATTCCCCTTATCCCTCTTTTGACTGGCATTACTGTCCTGCTGCCTTTTTTTCTTTCCCCAAGTCTTTTAAACTTTGCTCTCAGATCTACAGGTACAAATATAGTGTTTCAAAGATAAGATTGTAACACATTAGCTTTTACTATCTTGAAAAACCATAGAAAGTCAAGTGAAGTAGCATAGGACTGAGTTTGGCTAGACCCAAGAGCTCTGACAGGCAGAGACAGTTTGCGTTGAAATTCATGATGGTACACCAATGCTGGCACAGCCATCCAAATTCACTAGCTTAAAGGTAACACTGATAGTAACTCTTTACTCTGTAATTCTCCAAATATATTCAGGTACAACTTAAGACATCCCTGACTATTGTACTTGCTTCTGTCCTTCAGAAATAGGTTTTCTCTGTGATCTAGAAGCAGTTAAAATGTTGGCATTGGTTAGCTGGCAAACTGCAAGTTTGAATGTTTTTGCCATAATTCAACAGGAATTTTGCTTTCTGCAGTTACTGACTCTCACGGTCTGTGGCAAATATTATCAAAATGGGTACAAGGGCAATATTATCTAGTAGTACGGTCTGAGAAAAGCACTTATAGAGTGAAATAGTAGTGAGGGTACCACATTTCAGGCTTTTTCTGGTTTTATTAATTCAGGCTGCCTTGCATGTGCTGAACACCTGTTTGCAATTGGGGTGAATTATGTGTGCTACTGGTGTGTGTCTTCTGGGTTAGTTCTACCCAAGAAGAACACAGTGCCTGCATGTGAGAGCTGGGATTTAGGTAATGTCACAGTGCAGGCTGACAGCAATACCACAGGGCAGGGGAGGAGGATGAAACAGAAGCTACCTATAATCTCTTAATCTAAACTTGCAAACAGTACTACACATTGATTAAAATATTACAGTTTATTGTAGACAAAAGGAGTGGAGTTGGATGACTGAAAGGTGTATTCCCAAGAGTAGAAAATTTATATTGTTTTTTAAAATCTGGTTTTAAAGATGCTTCAGTTCTACCATGGGTTTTCAGTGCTTAACTGCTCTGCTGAACTGCAGAATTGTCTTCAGTTACCAGTACACACAAAATTTTTAATGCCAGCGAATGTTTGGTATATATGCAAAAAGTTATGACCTCTCCAAGCTTTTGCAATCTATTTTCACAGCCTGTTACCTTAAGCAATCCAACTTATGACTTTGTTTTTTAATATACTGTGCTAGTTTGAGAGTAAACGTAGACATATTCTTTATGGAAAAGTATAAGTAAACTGAAGTGACACATGAAAAAAACATTTATGAATGTCCACCTTTTCTTCTAATGATACTACTTTATTAGATTATGTTCACAAATGAATGCTACAAATAATTTTCCTAAATTTGTGAAATGCTCATATAAAAAAAAAATCTGATCAGCATTTTTCCTGTATACCAAGCCTTCATGCTAGAATAAACAATTATTTCCTTAGCTTTCAATATTGTGCTGACAGACTTTTTTCTAACCATTTTTTTAAAAATGGTGCAAGTTCCTTGTTTTTGTTTTTTATTGTGTGCACTGAATCCCTTCTGAATGCATTTTATAATATCAAAGAGACTGAAAGAGCATTTCTCACTTCATTTCCTCCAGCTATAATTTAACACAGGATTGTAGATATATGTGAACTACAACATATGGGTGGAAAAATATTATTTCTTATGGTATTGACATTACTGGATATACTGAATAGAAGACTACTAAATTAACCTCCAAGCCTAGTGAAACACATGTCATTTATGTCATAATTAAAAAATTTGAAAGGGCTATTGTCATGGCTTTTAACATCTGCTGATGAAATCATACACAAAGAAGGTAACAGGGTAACAAGGCTTGCCTACGCCTTAAACACAGTTCTGCCCCTGCACTGGCTGCAGCCTCAAGTCCCACACTAGAGCCAGTTGCAAGCACAAACTCCCAGCCCTGGCCAGCCCTTCCCTTATATAGAGAGCATGTGTCATATGGGATCCAACATCCCATTGGGTTGTTTACCACAACTGGGGCCCTTCCTAGCTGCAGCCCCTTTGCAGCTCATTAGGGCAGCAGCTGGGTGTGGTTATTAGCCCCAACTTAGCTGAACCCAGGAGAGCTGTACTTCTGAGTTTATTTCTTCATTATCTTTTCTTTTTTATTCACAAGGATTAATTCTACAGGTCAAATAAGATAAACTATCTTGTATAGAAGTGAAAAAAATGGTGTGTGTACAATATATACTTACAAAGTCAGCAGCCCAGTTACAGTGATAATTTTATGCTGGCAGCTAACATCTGGCATGATGACCTTGCAACCTGACAGAAAATCTGAGCATAAAACATACGTTCAACTTTTCTGGGGAAAAATTTGGAAAGGTTTGTGCTTACCACACAAAACTGGCCTATGTGCAAGTGTCAGAGGGATTACATCTCCCTGGTAACATCCAGGAGTGCATGTCTCTTTGGGAAAGCAAGGTGTCTTCAGAGACTGAGGGTTCTTCCCCTGGCCTCTCCTCACAGGCATCCCTGAAGTTGCTGCCCCTCACTGATGGATGGGAGGTGAGCTCTTGACTTGTCAGGGAGGGAGATATTCAGCTCGGTGGTTACAAAGACTTTTTATTCCATTTTTTTCTTTCCACTTGCCAGCTCATGCTCTGCCTCTTTCTGCTTTGGTATGTTTTTCTGCAAATTTCTAAGGCAGGGAGCTGATGCCCTGTATTTTCCTTGGAAAGTCTGTCTGTAGTTTTCCTGAGATGAAATTCAGGAACATAAAAATCAGAATTTAAGATCTAGGTAGCAGCTTCTACTGAAAGGTGCTTGTGGCTACAATATTACTGTATTTTCTGCAGAATGGGTACTATTTTAAGGCAAACACTGTGTATAGCCTGGAACGACATAGCGTTCCTTCTTCTGGATCCTCTGTCTTCCATCCTGCCCTAGCCCTCCTTACCAGATTCTCAATGTATCCTCATTTTTTAGCAATTTGCTGTCATAATATCAATCAAAATGTTCCCTTGTCATTCACAGAAAATGAACTGAGCTGTTGTTTGAGTGTTTGGGGCTTATGACCTTTTTTTTTCTTTTTTTTTTTTTTTACTGCTATTTCAGGTAGATTCCTGGGGAGATTCCTTTTTTTTTTCCAGATCAGCCCCTTTTCGAGATCCTGAGCCATACGAACTTTGGCAGCTACAACCAGGCCCTGGTCCTGATGTGAGTTCTCCCATTTCCCTAAAGGAAAAGCAGGCTTATTCCTCCTCTTCCTGCAAGTGGCTGCTCAGAGCCTTGGAAGAGAGCACAGCATCTCAGCAGAGCTGTTCTAATTAGAAAGAGTCATTTCAGGTTTCCATTTCATTTAAACTGCCATTTTTCACCTGCTTATTTGGAGGGGACAAAACTGTTCTCCCTCCTTTCAAAACTGAGAAAAATTGCTGCATGGCACTACTACTAGGGTAGGAAGTGGGGTTCTACTCTCTCATCAGAAAGTAGCGGAGGGGAGAATTCTTATCAGCTTCATTAGGGAAAGGTGAATTTTGGGGATGCATTTGAAGATTGTTTGTCCAAGGTGTGGTTTAAAGATTTCTTATCTTTCTAATTCAGAAGTAACAAATATCCAAAGTTCAGGAGCTGACACAATATAATGTGATCATAAAGTGATACTATTTCATTCTTTCAACAGTGAATGCAATTGCATTGTCAATGATAGGCACAGACTGAATAAGGAGCCAAAACCCTATGAAAATAAGATAAAATTATACCTGCTGTCACATCTCCTTGAGTTATGTATTTCATCACGATTTCCAAGCTAAGTCAGCCTTTATCTGATTAGTAGCTTGATAGGAGAGCTCATAGGGGAAGCTCATCACTTTTGTAGGAATTGTTACTTATGGGTAAGTAATGGGCGCTGTCATTCTCTCCCTCTTTGCAGCCCATATCAGTGCTGTACCTTACCCCTACCATTCGGCTTGAGTGTTTTGGGTTGCCAGAGGGTGACAGAGCTGCCAGATCCTGGCCTCTAACACTAATTAACTTTCCTACACCACATCTCATCAAAGGTGTCTATTAATTAGAGGTGCCCTGCTCAAGTTTAAAACTGAGTGATTAAATTATTCCTGTCTACATTACCTTTGCAGTTTCAGTTACTTTACAGCAGTTTTTTTCCCTTTGTCTGTTAATACATATGATTTCCTGAAATGGTGTGCAGTATTTCTTTGCTCACACATGTGTGTCCACTCCAGATACATCTATATTTGCACCACAGTAAATCTGCACACAACATTAGCATAGCCCTTGCAGACACTCTAGGAACCAATGAATGTGTCTGTTTCCTTGGTGATACAACAGCAAGTTGTGATACATCATCCTTCACCATACTTAAAAATGAATATGCCTGCATTTTTTATGCACTTGGAAATGCATAAAAGCCACGTGACTCATAGGGCATTACCTGCATAACAGGAGACCCAGGGACCTGGGGAACATTCTTCAGTTCTAGAGCTTTTCCATGTCATCACCTAAATCAGCATGTGAAGAGCAGGAAATCACCTCTCTGATGGAAGAGGGTGCAGGCCCTGAATATTTTGTTTGTTCTGGGACACAACACATCTTTAGCTGCCATAGCTCTTAGCCAGTTCTTTACTGTTGCTCAAAATATTGGTTGAACCTGTAGCTTAGGTCACTAGAGTTATGCAGAAACATGGACATAAATTTCAAACAGTCAAATGAAACTTCACCCCTCAAATGAGAATGCAGAACAAAAGTATTTGTGCAAGGCATACTGATCCATGTTGTTGCACTCATGTAATTTCCATGCCTCAGAAAGGTTAAAAGGAAGAAATAATAAAAAGTGTTGTAACTAAGGCTATCACTGAGATCTGTACCTGGGGAATATTGATTCAGTGCTGCTAGCCCAGAGGAAATGCAGGGATTCCTGCATTTACTGTAGCAGTAATAAAGTGAAATTCTACTTCCAATGATGTTCCACTCAAAACACAAACACTGAATCAATATTCAAGGCTGCTGTTTCCTCCTGGAAAAGCCCACAGCAGGAGAAGCTGAGGAACGAATTGCTTTGCACACATAGATTTTAACACATATGCTATGGGAATATGTTAGTTCTGTACTTTTTACCCAGGCATTGCAAGAGGGCTTTTGCACTTTAATAGTCAGGTTTTGCTTGTAAGGCTAGTTCAGATGCTACTGTGAGACTACCACTGTTTGGAATCTGAAGGTAATCCAGATACTGAATTTTAATGTAGCAGCACAGTGAGACGTTTTTAGTGCAACACCACTCCCCCCTGTCACAGAGCATCAGATCTGCCAGCACAGGAGAGCAGCTGGGGCAGTTCTGCAGCAGCCTGACAACAGTATGGGAGGCCAGATACCTTCCCTTATCTCATTAACTTCCATCATTTGGTAAGCAGAAGGAGGAAGTGGGCCCCAGAAAGGAAAAGAATCATAGAATCATAGAATACTTAAGGCTGGAAAAGACCTCTTAGATCATCAAGCCCAGCCTATGACCTACCACCACCACTCAGCTAAACCACGCCGCTAAGTGTGGCATCCAGTCTTTTCTTAAGCACCTCCAGGGACAGTGACTCCACCACCTCCCTGGGTAGCCCATTCCAATGTTCTATCCTCCTTTCTGCAAGGAAGTGCTTCCTAATATCCAACATAAACCTCCCCTGGTGCAGCTTCAGGCTGTGCCCTCTCGTACTGTCACAAATTGCCTGGGAGAAGAGCCCACCCCCTCCTGTCTACAACTTCCCTCCAGGCTGAACAGCCCCAGCTCCCTCAGCCTCTCCTCATAAGATTTTCCCTCCAGCCCCTTCCCCAGTCTGGTCGCTCTCCTCTGGACCCACTCCAGCACCTCAATATCCTTCTTGAAGTGAGGGGCCCAGAACCGTACACAGTACTCAAGGTGAGGCCCCACCAGTGCTGAGTACAGGGGCAGAATTACATCCCTAGTCCTGCTGGCCACACTATTCCTGATACAGGCCAAGATGCCTTTGGCCTTCCGTGCCCCCTGGGCACAGCTGGCTCATGTTCAGCCAGCTGCNGCCTGTAGTTCCCCAGATCCTCCTTTTGGCCCTTCTTGTGGATGGGTGTCACATCGGCCAACCTCTAGCCATCTGGGACCTCCCCTGTTAGGCAGGACTGCTGATAAATGATGGAGAGCGGTTTAGCCAGCTCTTGCGCCAGCTCCCTAAGCACCCTTGGATGAATCTCATCAGGACCCATTGACTTGTTAGGGTCTAAGTGGCACAGCAGGTCACTACCTACTTCCTCCTGAATTACAGGAGGGATATTTTGCTTCCCATCCCTGTTTACCAACTCAGGAGCCAAGTTGTCTTGAGGGCAGTCAATCTTTTTGTTAAAGACTGAGGCGAAGAACATGTTGAGTACCTCAGCCTTTCCCTTGTCATCTGTTACTATGTTACCCTTCTTGTCCAATAAGGGATGAAGATTTTCTCTGGCCCTCCTCTTGTTATTAATGTATTTATAAAAGCACTTTTTATTGTCCCTGACAGATTGGCCAGATTAAGTTCTAACTGAGCTTTTTCATTTCTAATTATCTTTCTACATGATCTTACAATATCCTTAAAAACTTCCTGATTCACCTGCCCCTCTTTCCAAAGTTTATACACTCTATTTTTTCCCCTGAGTTCTTGCAACAGCTCCTTGTTCAATCAGGCGGGTCTTCTTCCCTGCCGGCTCATTTTTTGGCACATAGGGATAACCTGCTCCTGTGTTTTCATGATTTCATCCTTAAAGTAAGCCCAGCCTTCCTGGGCCCCTTTGCTTTTGAGGGCTGCTTCCCAAGGGACTCTCCAAATCAGGATATGATTAATTTTCACAAGAAACTGAGAGGGATCACAGCCAGGATAGCCAACTGAATCAGCCAATGGTATATCCAATACAGTGCTGACATCATGCCTGCTATACAGGGGGTGGGAGGGTGTGGGGGAGCAGCAGGGAGGTTAGCCCAGAAAAGTGTGTGGGTGTTTTTGGTGAGTGATGCAGTTTATATCACACATTTTATATATTATTTCAATAGTATTGTTGTTATTACTGTTGTTTCTTCTCTTCTTGCATCGTTCTGTTAAATTCTATCTTAACCCATGGAGTTTTGCCTTTTTCTCCTGAATCTACCTTCCCATCACACTGGAGGGTCAGGGGGTTGTGCACTGAGTGAGCAGATGCATGGTGCATAGTTGCCAGCTGGGCCTAAACCATGACAGAGATGCAACCCAAAATTTAGGTCCAATGTGAGTCCTTGTGTATCTACATATTTAGGAGAGATGAAGCGATTCAAGTATAATGCTGTGTTTGGTGTATGTGATGCTGACTTCTTTCTTTGCCCCATCCTTTCCTGTCCTAGCAGACATAAGTAGCAAAAGACTGTCTAAAGAGGAGTGTCAATAGCCTCTTAACATCACCTTTATCTGGCCCTATTCATGACAGTAGCTGGCTGTTGGCATAATATTTATAGAGACCATGAGATGTGATAGAAAGCAGGATAAAACCATTGGACTTGCTGCTGTTCAGAGTCAAATAAAATTCTATCACCGCACGGGAGAACTACCCAGAATCTGAAATTAGTCTGATTTTCCTACTTGCACCATTAGTGGTCACTTACTCATGGGGATGCTATATGTAAAGAATTATTTTTTACAATGCACTTTATACGCACGGTGGTGCTATTAATGAGTGCTGCCAGTGACTGACTGGGACTGCAGTCGTACTCTCTCTTGCTATCTCTCATATTTCTCAGCGCCATTTAATCATAGGCACTATCCATGTGTTCAGGACAGCTCTTCCAGGCACACTGAAGGATTGGCAGTGAAAGTGTTAGCACACAGCAACTTAAGAATTTGTGGTTTAGGCCATAAATACATAGCATACAAGCTGCTCGAGGATCCTCATTCATGTCGTAGCTAATCATTAAGTGTGGACATAGAAATGCTGAATGTTTCTGTGCACAGGGTTTTGCTCCACTCTGAAAGAGCATGCTACAGACATCATCCCAACCACAAGTACAAAATGGCCAGTAACTACAAGTGCCCTCTTAGCAACTTTTCATGCGTGCTTTTCCCACTATACAAAATCTAATTTTCTTTAATGTCACTTTGCTAGTACATTATCATCCACTTCTATGGCCTTTTGTGCTGCTGAAATGGTGAGAAAAATGTACAAGAGCAGGGAACTTAATGTCTCAGGGTGTTTTGTGATTTGAGGGCTAGTGTCTTAATCATTATTATAGTCTATTTTTCTGCTTTCCAGTAAAAGCTAAATCCAAATAAACAGAAAGGGACATAGTTGGTTTTTCCTTGATTCTGGAACAGTTTTCATTTTTTAATACTGTAGACTTTATTTTGAACATTTATTAATCTCACTGCTACAAAGAGGCTCCACTAATTCCTGATTCCTTTCTTGTTAAAAATTAATAAATAAAACCCCAAAATATAAAGGCATGAACTTACAAGTAACATGCCTGCTACTACATTGTCCTGGGTTCAGGTGGTCTGGGGCTAACTCTCACACCCAGCCAGTGGCCTGATCATCTGGGAAGGGCCCCAGGTGTGGTAAACAACCCAACAAGCCAATGGAATATTGGATCCCAGATGAGTCATGGTCCCTATATAAGGGAAGGGTTGATGAAGGTTATAGGTTTTTGTTTACAACCAGCTCTTGTGTGGGTCTCAAGTTTGTGGCTGGTGCAATGACAGATCTGCATTTCAGGTGTA
>WEIS01064695.1:1195-21721 GCA_013389965.1 Todus mexicanus
TATATAAGCAATGCAATGAGCTATATTAAAAAATTGAGAGCTTGGATAATGTCTTACCCAAAGACAACAAACAATTATTCATTTTACCCCTGTTATTTCTTCTTGAATTCCCATTGTTTGGTAGTGGTTTACTGACCTTTTACAGAAACATGATGTTGGCAGAAATGGCTGAGTCTTGTTACCTTGGTATGGCAACGTCTATGACCTTAATAAAGGCCTTTTTTACATACTGGAATTTTTTCATTAAAAAAAATAATCTGGGAAAATAACAATATTTTGTAAAAAATGTCACTTTACCAGTTTTGACTGACCACTTTCAAGCAAGCGTTATACACAGGCTTTCCTGTATGCATGCGTACAAGCTATATGTTCCACAAAATGCTGTGTTTGCATATCAGCTGTCTCAAGTTTCTATGTCCATCAGCCATCAAATTCTAAAATGATGTGAAGCGATAAGATAACTGATTTGTATTCTTAGTCTCACTGCAGGTAGGTATCCTTATTTCACCCCTTCATCAAATGATAAAGTCAGTACCTTCTACCCTCAATGCTGATATCAGAGTGATAACAGAGGAAGCTTCACAGAGGAAGCTAAAATCTGATCCAAAGCATTTTAATTGGAAAAATATTGTATTACTATGCAGATATGAAAATACTCTATTACTTTCACATGAATAATAGAAGCTGAGAACATTTACCTTTGGGACTGTCCTACAAGACAGGAAGATTAAAAGCTTTCCTGATGTATTTCTATAAAATTCCATATGCCTTGAAAGATTTGCATGCAAACATACAAAAGAAAGCCTTATGGAATTAATAAGTGCTTAATGTTACAGACTGATGGCTGCCTTCCCATGTAGCAGGATGGATTTTATCATATGTCAATATATATTACATATGATTTTTGCTGATGATCAAATTCACCTACCATTACTAATAAGCTTTAGGAAGCTGTCATTTTGTGAAAAGTTGTTCATAATTCCTGAATTCACACTGTAAATACAGGTAATTTAAACACTTTCATCCCCCTACATCCCCCCTCTCTACTTATCTGAAGGACAGTATGCCTCACACAAAAACCAGTCCTCACTAAAAACATGCCGGTGACCTAACTAATCTAATACAACATCTATTCTTGTGTGCAACTCCTTTACTGTGAGGACAGACCTTCAGCATTTGCTGGATAGCTTTTATGGCTAAACAGCTGATGGCAGACGCAGTAGATTGTGTTATTCTGAACAGAGTACATGAAAATGCTTCTGCGTATTTGTCACAGTTTAGAGTCAGGGTAGCCCGCTAAAACTCTAACAGGTGCACTCTGTTAACCTCCCTACCTCCCCAAAGGGGAAGAGAAAGGGAATAAGGGAGAGAGGCTTATCAATTAGAAAAGAAAACTAGAACACCTTTTGTGAATGTAATAATAAAATGGAATATATACTAAACCAATATTGAACCCAACTGCCCTGAGGGCAATTACATCACTGTCATGACTAATACTGTGGAGTAGGCACTTGAGTCCCGGACTGGGCCCAGCAACAGACAGCAACTGCATTCGGGAGTTTGATTCAGGAGCACACGGATCAGGATCAAAGACAGAATGGACAGACTCCTCCTCACATGCTGGGCATTGAAGAAGAGGAAGAGCCAGAGGAACCCTCCTGATCCCTCAGCTTTATACTGAATGTGACGTGTATGGGATGGAATACCTTATTGGTCACTTTAGGGTCTCCTGTCCTGTCTGCTCCTCCCCGCAGATGTGGCTTTTACTTTCTGCACGCCTCAATGTGGTACATGAGATCTAACTATGACATTGGTCTGCACACCGATCCTTGGTACTAACTCTAAATATTGATCGTTACCACTGGTAGAAGCAGGCACTGACTGCAAAAAACATGCTGTTAACTTTAGAAGTTCGACGAGACTTAGCTGAAAAGTAAAATCATTGAGCAGAATTGTTCTCTTCTCACCCTTACAAGGACAGTATTCATTCCCTCTGTGTTTGTTTGGGTTTCCCAATACATGGGAAGCCATTATCAGAGATTCTGTGCACTTTTCCTTGCTGCCTTAATATCTCCAGTGAAAGCATGTCACAACGCTTTGATAAATTTGCCATCTGTAAATCCAGAACCTCAGGTATAATCGAGCCAGCTATCTGCAACTCACATTAATTGTTTAATATGTCATAATTTTCAGCATTCAAGCATTCATTTTCACTTGGAAAGGCAGAGGGAGAGATTCATAATGGCAATGAGGTTTCCTGCTACATTTTCCATCTGTTGATCCTTTCTCACTGGCACCACAAAATTCCAGATTTCCATCCATTTGCAGCTGTGGCTCTTGCCCCTATGAGATCAGAGTTGCACCTGGCTAAGCAGCCTTTTAGAAGAATGCTACAAATAGTGCAATATGTCATTTTAAATGGCGATGACTCCTTTTGGATTAGGAGGCAACAGCAGGCAGCCGGTAACTTGCTGGCACACCCTACAAAAGACACTTCCCAAATCAGAGTATTTCCATCTTATTTAAGTAGATTTATTGATTTGCTAAAGGCCACAGAAGAGATCCATTTTGAAGGGCAGAAAGCATCTTTAGTGGCATCCACAGGCCAATAACACAACTTAAAGCAGCTGTTCTTAAGCTGTATTAAAGCCAGGACAAGCCTTCCTAATTAAGCAGCTCCTTCTCTGCCTAATGCCTGCGCCGTGCAGATATGCACTGCAGGAATGAAACCAGTTGCTGTTCTTCATGCTCAGTGTATTGAGGGATGGCTGTGAATCAATGGCTCAACAATTGCTGGAAGCATTTGAATACATCTTGTTTATTGGTTTATGATGAAGGCATTGTCCTGGCCCTGCTTTTTGTGACTGTTACTTATAAAATGCAGTCATGTACGCGCCTGGAGAGAACAGCAGGCGTAGCCTCAGATGACCAAGATCCTATTTCTTGTTCTGCCAGTGGCTTGCTGGAAAACCCTAGAGATGTCAGTCTCTTCCCCTAACAGAATTCCTCCTTCTTAAGTCTGATTCTTGTAAAAACACACTGCTGAAAATCTTTCCTCCACTCAAAGCACATTTTATTTAAAAACCATTAATCTCAGAGTCAAAACACTGAACAGTGCTGGAAATGACTAACCAAAATTAAATCACAGTTGGAGATAAAACTGACAAAGAGAAACTGTAACTCTATTTACTGTTACTGAGGGTTGCTGCATATCACCTTGGGACCATTTCCACTATTTGTGCCAGACAGAGATTTATTTAGCTGTGAATATTTGGTTTAACATGTTACTTCTGAAGTCTCAGAATAAAAACTTGCTGGAGATTATTTCATCTCTGGAAAGGACTCACGAGGACTCTTTAGCTTGGTTTCAAGACAGTATGCTTGCCAATTAATAACCGAGTACAGCATACTCAGATTTCCCACATCACAGTTACAGGTAAAAACTATTGAAAGCTACTGCCATACTGCAACACACCAATGATTAAATCAGGAAGAGAATAGTCCTACTGATGAATCTGTAGCATTTCAAGTGGTAGCACTTGAATATAAGTTAAACAATGACAGGTTGTTAATCAGACTTCTCCTACTATCTACCAAAAAAGTTGCTAAAAAGCAAATAAGGACTTGTAGTCATCTGATTGGAGTTTTGTTTTTGTTTTTTTTCTTGAAGGCTTGTGACAAATAGTAGGAGTTATTATTCTATTTGATTTCCATCTTCACGTACATGCAGTCAGGAGCTGTTAAAACTCCATAGCCAGTTTTGAAGACAAATATCAACCCTGGCCTTTAACTAAACCCATTTTCCCAAAAGAAAAAGGGTTTGCAACTGTCAGGGTCCTGATGCATGGCAGGGCCTTGCCCCTACTCCCAACCCCACTATCCAGGACCTGTGCTCCATGTTCCCCGCAGCCCACCCCAGCCACACTGCGTGATGGAATCCAGGCCGTGGCTGCCAGGCAGGAGCTCACCCACAGCACTTCCCAGCACCCCTAAGATTGATGCATTTCCTACAGTGAAGGGAAAACTAATCCCGTTCAGTTAAAATCCAGTTTAGAGCCTGGGTTATGTGAAGAGTGTGTGTGCTTCCCACATTTCCTGGTTGGCCATGTGCAGGCTCCCTGAGTGAGATGCATCAGTAACCTCATTTACTGGACATCCAGAAAATATACACAGCATTTTGTATCTCTAAAGCAGCAAAAAAGACCAGAGGATTAGCAAATCTGGATCTCACTGTATCAAATTTGAGTTTGCATCAGAAAAATATTTACTGAGACAAGGAAAAATAAATAGATCCTGTTTGGAGTTTAGAACACCCATTGGTAACCATTGAGAAGTTGCTCAGAAATTAACATTTTGTTACATACTGGTACTACTTTACATAAAATTACATTACAGGAAAAACAGGGACTACAGTGTTTTAAGGTCAGCCCAGAATTAAGCAGCTACAGAGTATATGACAGGCTCTGAAACAGCTGCAGCTCAAACTTTTCCACACCACGTTTAAATTAATCATTACTGTTTCAGATTCATTTGTGTTTTATATAATAACAGATTTGCATTCCTGAGATTTAAATACGAAGTTATGTGATAAAGATTTAGATCCTCTAAAACTGGGTTCATCCAGTCAATCTGAGCCATCCCACAGACATTTAAAGTTTCAGAGGGGCAGAGATCAGTGTCTTTTGAAAACAGGTTCCACCATGGCATCTGAGGACATAACCACTGTTAACTTGCGAAAGTACTGTTTAATGAGATTAATTTATGTATTCATCATATAGTATAATATAATAAATATAATAATTATTCATAGACTTGGTATTATACGCACTTGTCCTTTTCCTACTCTTTCTTGAAATTTATGTATTTCCACTGGTGTGGGAAATTTCTAGGCTAGACTGACCCTTTGGCAGAACAGGTTGTGCTGGTTGTGTTCTATTAGAAGCTTTAGCATACATAGAAGCTTTACTGGAGTATTTAATGCACTCTGTACTAGCTTAGAAGAGTTCCTTCACTGCCAAAACCCTTTGAACAGCTGAATAAGTGAATGCACATGAAATAGGCAAAGCTTACATATTTTTTCCTGTCAGTTTATACTCTGGCAAGAACTGAGAATTTCATTTTAGGTATGAAGGTTTTTCACAGATTTTGAACAAACTGATAGTAGTATGAATGACCCAAGCACCTGGTTTGTAAATAAGCTTCTTTTCTTTTTGCCTCCTAGAGAAGAAAAAAAGCCACAACTGCCTTGCACTCAGAGTACTTGGAAAGACTGTGAGACTTGTTAACACATGCTGGGATTTGTACACTTGAGTTCTGAAAGGAGAGAAAAATCAATTAGCAAGAGAATGTGTATCTTTTTTTTGTCGCTTTCACATATAAAAGTTTAAAGAGAACATAAACTCTGCCATTGAAGCATACTGTGAAGGCAGAAATTGTTTCTGTAAGACACGGCTGGAAGGACAGAAAACTCTACTGAGTGATTTACTGTCTGTCTGCCACACTCTGAATAGCTGCCTGTCAATGCCACATGTGGTGTCTTTCAGGTAGCATATTCTTTCAAGCAAGTCCATAAAGGTGGCAGATATTGAGAGTGGAAAAGGGTGCTTATGTTAATGCTTGAGAGCATTTATATTAACAGTTTAAAAAAGACAAAGCTCTTAGGCATTGCTTCTGTGGGCAACAACGCAAAATGATCACATTAACTCCATTGCCCTGTAACCAGCTGTGATTTCTATTTTGAATCCAGAAAATCCCTGTATTTATGTCCATTGATATCTGAAAGAATTTTAGTTTCCTATCATACAAACTGAATTATGGAGTTGTAAGAGTGAAAAGGTTTCTAATTATCTATTTCTATCTGTAGTCTTGGCTATATTTTCAATCCTTTTCACTGTAGACCTACAAGTTATAAAATTAATTTATGGTCTTGGAAAGAGGGACAGCAGCAATAGTTCAAGAGACCTTATAGCCTTCTATGATGGAGTGACAGGATGGATAGATGAGGAGAGGGAAATGGATGTTGTCTAGCCTGACTTCAGCAAGGCTTTCAACACTGTCTCCCACAATATCTTCATAGACAAACTTAGGAAGTGTGGGTTAGATGAATGGACAATGGAGTGCATCCAAAACTGGCTGCAAGATAGATCTCAGAGGGTTGTGATTAGTGGCACAGAGTCTAGTTGGAGGCTCATAACAAGTGGTCTTCCCCAGGGATCTGTACTGGGTCCCATACTGTTTAATATATTCATCGATGACCTGGAATAAGGGACAGAGGATACTGTGAGCAAGATGAGAGAAACTATGAAATTCAACAAGGGCAAGTGTAAGGTCCTCCACCTAGAGAGGAACAGCGCCATGCCCCAGTGAAGGTTAGGGGCTGATCTGTTGGAAAGCAGCTCTGTGGTAAAAGACCTGGGAATCCTGGTGGACAACTGGATGACCATGAGTCAGCAATGTGACCTTGTGGCCAAGTAGGCCAATGGCATCCTGGGATGTGTCAGGAAGAGTGTGTCCAGCAGGTCAAGGGAGGTTCTCCTCCCACTCTACTCTGTCCTGGTGAGGCCACATCTGGAGTGTTGTGTCCTGTTCTGGGCTCCTCAGTTCAAGAAGGACAGGGAACTGCTGGAGAGGGTATATCAAAGAGCTATGAGGATGATTAGGGGACTGGAGCATCTCTCTCTGAGGAAAGACTGAGTGACTTGGGCCTTTTTAGCTTGGAGAAGAGAAGACTGAGGGAGGATCTCATCAATGCTTATTAATATTCAAAGGGTGGGTGTTAGGAGGATGGAGTCAGTCTTTTTTCTGCGCTGCCCAGTGACAGGACAAGAGATAATGGGTACAAGCTGGAACACAGGAAGTTCCATCTAAACATCAGAAGGAAATTCTTTACTTTGAGGGTGGCAGAGCACTGGAATGGGCTGCCCAGACAGGTGGTGGAGTCTCACTTTCTGGAGACATTCAAAACCCACCTGGACGTGATCCTGTATGACCTGGTAGTGGGACTGGACTAGATGATCTTCTGAGGTCCCTTCTAATCCCTATCATTTTGTGATTCTATGAGTTAGACACTGTCTGAGACATAACAATATGCCTACAATTCCTTTCATCTTATTCCCTGCTCAAATATCATCACCATTGCATTTTCATTACATAACAGCTTATGACAAATATGGTCAACCTAAAAAACAAATAAGAATTTAATCTTCTCTCTATAAGCCACCTTTTTGCTTAACACAATAGGAGCCTGTTTCTCCATTACAGTCCCTTTAAGTTACCAAATTTCAAGCAAGAAATCTGACTTGTGCAGGAGAAATCATTGTACTGTCACCCATCCCTGTATTTTTACTATGTCTATCATATTAGTCAATTTTGAAAAACTATAGATTTTTATATAAAGTGAAAAATCAGAAGCAAATATTTGAAAAAACCCCAAACACAACAAAGCAAATAATAGTAATAATAGTAATAATAATAATAATGATAATAATAATAATAGAAATCCCTATGGAAGTAAATCCAGAGTTCCTACTAAATCATAAAAATAGAAATAATCAGAAGAAGAGGCAACTTTCTGGATTTGAAATCAGCAATGTACACAGTGTTTAGCTTGTGTAACTAGTTGGTGTTACCATTGCTCCAGGCATCCTTTCCTGCCTTTTTCATATTCATTACAATGCTCTGCATCATCTGCAGAGGCCTTTACAGGAGTGGGAGGTTAGATTCTTGAAACTTCCAGGGCTGTAACTCTCCAGTGCATGGTGTGCAACAGAGCTCACTCCTGACTGAGGCCAATTGATCCACCATCATGGGTGTATCTAGCTTGAATGAAAATGCTTAGTGCATTGGAACAGATAAGAAGTCACACTGCTGTTAAACTGCAGACATAAAGCTTTTTTTTTTCAGCTAACACAGCTAAATCAGCTAGCAGCTATATATTTAAAGTTGTTATAGCTTCTGAATTGCCTCCTGTGAACGGTAATGCCAGAAGAGCAAAATCACTGCAGAGGTAGTTGTAGGTAATTAATATCTAGAAGAGAGATTTACAAATGGCCAAAGCAGACAGGGCTGAAAGTCCACCATAGGCATCTGTGGTGCCTGGAGTGCTTGGTGACTTTGAAATACCCAAACTGCAAAGGTCTTGCACTATAGTCTCCTCTAAATTATACTTTATTTTCATTCCAAAGACTGTATGTTCTTCTCTTTCCCATCTTTTATTAAAACCCATTCAATATTACATATTTGCACATTATTACAACTTCATGGTTTTGTCCACAAAATAAGGTCAGACTGTTTTCCTTCTCATCTGTTACTGACTAGGTAGATTGGGTATTCTACTTCTTCTAAATGTAAATAATAAATTATATTTTTCTCCCCAAATTCTTTATTTGTTTTTCACACTACCAGTGCACCTGTTACTATCCAGGGGTCAAGAGGATTTAATAAACAGGGTCAGCCACCTTCAGGTTTGCCAATTATTTTATCAGAGAATACAGTATCAGCTTCTTAGCACCATGTTCCACCTATGTATTTCTTTTGTAGTTGCTTGAACTTTGTTTGCAGGAAGAAGAATAACTAAGAGGCTGGTGGATTAAAAGGACAAGGATAAAACCCCTACAGTACAGAAGTACACATTAATTTAGCCCATCATTAGAATAAGCTTGTCTAGTCATCAATGACCAATGCAGTGTTAAAGAATAAATAAATAAAATGTTACTGTCTGCAAAAAAAAAGGACTTAGGCATTGGTAGACTCTGATTTTCTGGATTACTTCAAAATAGCCCCTATACTTACATCAGTGTCATTAATCTAGGGACAAGCTGAAGAGCGTAATAAAGGTGAGTTTCAGCCCTGCTAGTACGTATCCCCTGCGCTGGGATGAGAACATGTGACATTTGTCTAAGAACAGTCTGTTCCGCAGCACAGTTACTCGGATTTCCTTAGTACCACAAATTCATCTCTTTGGTCCCACTCTGTCCCTAAATAAGCCAAGTCTTAGCTAGAAAACCATCTCTGCTGCTCTCTAGAAATTTCTGTTATGGATAAAGTCAGTGGTATTTTTGCTGTACACTATGTTATAAAAATATTTGGAGATTAAACCATGTAATAGATGACAGTTTAGAAATCCCAGTGATGGGAACAGCAAAAATATAATTGATATATATGGAATGTGTGTGAGTCTGCACATCTTAAAGCTAACTATGATATTCACTTCAATATTAGATTTGTGTTCTTAGCTCTTGAGACGGACAAAACTAATCAAGTAATATTATTTAATAACAAATTGTGTACCACTGATACAAAAAATCTTGTTAAAAAATCCTGAGGCAACACTTTTCACTGTTCTCAGTAAAAACTAGAGTCAAATGTATAGATGAACATGGGAGTTAGTTGAAATAAAAATTAAATGAGTAATGACCTGGGAAATTTGTCAAGTTCATTGAGGAGATGAAATATGTCACTGAAAATAAGCAGATTATTACTCTTATTGTTTATTTAAACAATAATTACTGAATAATTAATTCATCTTATTTTCCCATACTATTCAGGGAGAGCAATATTCAGGAAGAGCTTTGTTTAACAATATTATATTTGAAAATCTTATTAATTTACTAGTGGACTAAATTATATTATCTGGCTAAGACACCGTATGATCTATGAAAAGGGAGACCACGCTACACAGGCCAGTTCTGTCCTGTTTCCAGACTTTAATTTCGTATAAACCAGCAGTGCTCATGAACCTTTCCATAACAACTGTGCAATGTCTTTCCTGCATCTGTTGTTTCTGTGTAATCATTTTTTACACATTGCACAGAAAATCTACCTAAAGGCAGAAGGCAAAGGAGAAAAACAAATTCATATTCACAGGCGAACATTATGTAAACAGTTATACAGGTTTGGAAAGTTTAGCATCAGCTCTTGAAAAAACTGTTGCTGCTTTATACATGTGGCAAGAAATTGAAATAACAAATATAAAAATAAGGTGAAGTAATACTCCCCCATCAATTTCTTCTTTTTCTTCACTAAAAATATTTTGTTGCACTCACGATTTGAAGCATCTGGCTATATTTAGAATGTGTTTGCTATGAAGTCCTTCTAAGTACCACTTAGCTGTATATTTTTACACTACCAAAAAGAGTAACTTTATTTGGTTCCTTATATGCTTTTCTTGGGAAGGAATGTGTCCTGGGTGTTTCTCATTTAAGAAGCGGTCCATATAACTCGCAGCTGTGGCTTCACAGATTAGATTCAGTGACTGCTCTCTAAAAATCAGAAATATTATCCTATGAAACTATCCCAAAGTTAGCTGAAACAGCCTGTATTTCAACACATTAAAAAAATTACAAGAACAGAACTGTTGCATATTTGTAGCTTTTGATTTTTTCTAAAGTAGCTGCAGGTGCCCTGAATTGAAAGTGGTCACAATCCCTAGGCTGGAAGGGGCTCCATGGCTGCACTAAGAATAAAATTAAAAAACACCTGGGAGTGGGAAGAATTCAAGCCTATGGAACCCATTCTTCCATTAACAAAGAACTGCAAAGCTGTTGTTGCAAATGCAAGATATTTCTCTTTGATTCATTGTCTCCATTAAAAAGAGGGTACTGTGCTCACACCTATATCTAAATATGCCTATGCAATGGTTCCTAAGAAGGGCAGGGGTAGGGGAGAATAAATATCAAGAGTGAGGGATGTTGCGTGGCTCTGTATTCTGGATGCATTTCATGAGTGACACTCATACTCTATTGTGGGGTGTCACTTATGACAGACAGTCCTCCATTAACCTCAACATGGGTCCTTCCCACAGGCTGCAGTTCTTTATGCACTGCTCCACTGTGAGTCCTTTCCATGGGGCACAGTTCTTCAGGTACCAAGTGCTCCAGTGTGGGTCCCCGCCAGGGTAACAAGCCCTGCCTTTCACTGCAAGTTTCTCATATAGCAGTACAGACAGGAAACAGTATGTGACCCTAGAAATTCTATTCATTACCACATGTTCTTACTGTATGTCTCAAAAGCCCCTTATAGTAAGATCTAGTAAAATGAATGGGTGAAAAGAAAATTCTTACATTCGGAGGTAGGGAAGGTTATTTAACTTCGAGTGAAACAATTTGTGCAAAATAAAATTTCTGTCTGATGTCTCTAACTTTAAAAACACTGATATAGGTTTAAAATTAGTCACCCTGCTCTCATCACAAGGAGCTCCACTGCTAGATGTCAGCTGAGCAGAGCACTTGGACTTGTTTCATCAACAGTATGTCTACACTGGCACTCAGTTCATGTCTTTGTCTTTGTCTTGTCAGTTCTTACATAAATACCAAATTTCCATCCATTTCAGTTGAAGTTAAGTGTTTACTTCAGTACTTTAAGGAATCAAAAGCTCATAAAAATCTCTTCTTTTCCTTAGTAGGATTCTTTCATGAATAACTTCAGTAATTTTATGTCCATAAATTTGGAAATGTGCACAACTGGTGATTTTTAAAAAGCTTTCTAAATATATTCTGAAGTACCATTTATAATTGGAATTCAATATAAGAAAAAATTAATCTAAGTGCTTTGAACTGTTAGTGTAATATGCATTTATATAGCTGTTTTAGCTGCTCTGCTGCTGTCTGTGATGTAATTCCCTGCATGAAATTTGGCTTCTTGATCTCCACCACCTAATCTTGTTGATTTGTTTCAAATATAGTGATCATAAGGGTTACAGCTGTCTCCAGTATTAAATCCCTTATTTATAAATGTTGGAAGAGCAATGTAATAATTTTATAACACTTCAAGCCATCCATTTTTTAGCTTTACCGCAGAGAATGGAACAAATCACAAATGGCCACAATCCCATAGTGAATCGAGAATGGGAAGCGACCATCAGATGAACTGCCAGATGTAGGCAAAGAAATCAGAGACAGTGTAGGCGTAAATGACCTTAGTGATGCAACTGTGTGAAACGAAATTACCAACAATTATACACTTATTGCTGAACAAGCACTTGGCAGGCCCCCGATGCATCTTTTTGGCATTGCTTTGAGCAGCTCAGGACTGAACTCAGTAAGAATCTGTTAAAAGATGGAGGTCAGTGCATCTGTGTACATCCAGGGCTTTATTTTCCAACTGTATTTTTCAAATACTGAAGGAACTTAAGAAAAGATTAAATGAAATTAGAAAAAATATATTGGAGTAACTTGTGAGGTCCTTGGAGTGTTGTGGTTTGTTGGTTTTGGGGTTTTTTAAACAACTTGCAGTTCATTGAAGAGGAAGCTTCCAGGTGGTGTCTGTTCTAAACGAGCCCTGTGGTGGTGAACAAGCAGAGTAGGTGGTAACTACACAAGTTTGCTTTGCTGCTAAAACCCCCAAACTTGCAGAACCATGCTTTAAAAAATGCCACAGGCAGCTGAGCTCCCTGCTGACATATTCACTGGTATGTGAAACAAGGGCATACTTCATTATCCACCTCATAGATATCCACTGCTTTGAAATATGCAACACAAAATGTTATTGCTAATTCTATTTTCTATGATGCTATAAAAGTCAAATATTCTGCTTTCAAACTGCTGCTAAGAGCGACAGTATCTAAATATTTTGTTTGAATGTCTGGTAAAGGTTTCATCAGGAATACAATGCACATGGACATTCTTTCTCATAAATATGAAAAAGAAAAAGATTCTTCTCATACTATGAGAATGTGCACTGTTCAAAACCACTTACTCGACTTGATAACTAAAAGTAATACCTTGAAAATTTTAGTCACCTGAAAACTCTCTTACTTTACTTCCCAAAATGCAGCTCAGGACAAAGTTCTCAGATTACACTTCAAGTTACAGAGTCACAGAGTCACAGAGTAATTANAGGTTTAGGTTTTCTCTTTTTTTTCCTCTGACATTAATGTTAATATCTAAGACACAGAAATATATTTAAACAGAAAAAGGACAGTTTGAAAAATTTGTAATATTGTCTAGAAAACAGTGAACTAGGAATATTTTTTTTTTCAAAAAACTAGTTATAAAATTCCAGGTCAGCTTTCTACACCCTGAGGAATCAACAGAAAAAAACCAACCCAAAACCAAAACAGATAACCCAGTAAAGCCAGCTGAATTATCTGATTTAGGTAGATCAATTATTGAGTGTATGATCTTCTAAGTAAGTGTTTTAGTGGAAATGAGGCAGTAGTTTCTACTCGTATCAGCAATTCTGGGTAAGCTCCAAATCAAACTGCATCTTATTAGTATTTGCTAGTTATACAGAAGCAAAAACTACATGTGTCTTTATATATAGTAGATTTGTGATCTTCAGTTTTTACCTTGATACAATAGTACACATCTCAGTGCAGTGGAGACAGCTTAAAGTTACAATTTAACATACTTATTATGTCGTGAAATACGGTGTTGACACAACAACAATCCACCTTCCCTCCCACCTTCACCTAGTTTCAGCCATTTATCTGAAGTTTCTAACTGTATTTCTATAGTGGAACAGTGAATTTATGTTGATCTACACAAATCCAGAAATATATATCATCACTCTGTGTGTGTATAGATTTATAAACATACATGTATTTCAAAGTCTATTCGATCCAAATCATCCCACAGCTTTGTTTGTTGCCCAGACAGTACAAAGTCCTATATAGCAAAGAAGTGGATATGAGCAGCAAGAACCTCAGAGAAGGGCAGTGAAAGTGTTGACTTAAGTAGTTTTAGTTTGTACACGAATCCATAGGAAAAATAGCTGAAAAAGACTGAAATCTGAATTATCAGGCAGTAACATAATTTATACTCTGTCTGATAGTCTAAGGGCTCACTGATGATATCAAAAATAAACAAAAGAAAGAAGTCCTCAGATGTTCCCAATAAATAGTAAACTTATATTTATGATAAAATATTTTAAAATTAATTTAAACTGACAGGAAGAAAAGCAGTCTTTTTAGTGAGTGAATTAGTTCTGATTCCTTCTAGTCGGAAGCACCTATAAAATTTTCAGACTGGTAAATTTGACCTCACTTCTAGATAGAAACATAAAATAATAATGATCAAAAAGGTTTTCATACTTCTTTTCAGCTGTAATTGGCCAAGTGAACTGTTTTAATAACTGAAAAAAATGCAAGTAAGAAAATACGCTCTGCTTATGCAGCAGGGGAAACTGTTTCTCAAAGTTGCCTTAGCACTCACAGTGAGTGTACTTAGGTTGTGACTTTCACTGAAGGGAGTTGCTTTCAAAATTTTAGAAGCGTATGTTGAAAAATTAAAGATTGCTGATTTTGATTCATTTTGATTAGAACTAGACTCGGTTAGTAAAAATAATATAGGTTATAATGTAAATGATAATAATTTTAAAATACATTATTATACAAATTATCATAGCATAGGTTTCTTTTTGCAGTATGATTATAAACATCAAGCAAAAACCACGCATTTTTTTGCATACCTTCTGAGTGGTGAAAATTACTCTGGTTTGCATTTTAGACCTTAGATTCCACTTAAGTAAGGTATTAATTCGTTCCTGAGAAATTTAATAAGAACTGCATTTGCTTTCATCAGTTTTACATTCAGTCTAGTGTCTCCAGAATGTCGATTTCAGAATATCATTTAACCATGAGCTTAAGTGTTAGTAAGAGTCAGACAGACAATAGAGTTTTGTTTAAATGTGATGATGCATTTTCAAAATTAGGTCAGAAAATAAAACCACCAGAAGAATTGTAATTTCCACGTGTTTGGTTTCTGACTTCTGCAGGGCTGGCTTCCTGCAGACTTTGGGAACTTCGCAGGTTTGGAAACGTGGTGGGGAGCAGGGACCTTTGGATGTTACAGTGTAGTGATGCCGTGCTTTGTAATATTATAGAAGAAATAAAAAAACCAAAGAGGGGAGACATACTTGAGAGACACTACTGTGTCATTCAATTTTCTTTTGTTCTGTGTTATGTTTACTTGTTTTATAGTCTTGTTTGTCCTTGATTTGTTAAAGAAAAATAATGACAGTGTCAGGTTTCCCCTGTGCTCCACTGTTAATGAACATTTCCACAAGAAGAAACTCCAGGGATGTGATAGCTTCACCTGGTGTGTTTGCCTGCAGGTTCACAGAGAGAGATGGCTTTGGAAACCATTTCAGAGATGATTAAAAGCTGTTTTGACTCTCTCCAGGAAGTAAAGGAGAAACAGCTGGCAGCTCCTGGGAAGAATGCATGAAATACTAACGGAAGGTATCAGTAAGAAAGGTCAGTCCTGTCAGGAAGAACATACTCATTAGCAGTGTTTTCAAAGAGAAGTTAAAAACTGAAAAAATCCAGGTGGATCAATGAGTTAAAACACCTGAATTTCAGTTGTACCACTAGTCACCTTCAAAAATGGAGACTCGTATGGTGTTCCAGTGTAATCGCCGTGAAAAGCAGTGGTGTACAAAACTAATGCTAAACACTAAACAGCAAGCCGTTACTGTGGAGAATTTGGAGGAAACACGTGAAGGTGTATAGACGCCATTCAGTAAGCAGAGGGTTGTTCCAGACGCTTCATCAGCTGTTGACGCCCTCTGCAACAGCGCAAAAGATGTCAATCTATTGCCTAGCATCTTCCACACCCTGAGCTTGCTTAATCAATCATTTGAGCTTTATCCACTGGACTGGGAGGACCTGGAAGGACTTTGCCCGTACTGGAATGAGAGACCACATTGAAGGATGCATGCCCTTGTGAGGGGTGCAAATCTCCAGGTGTTGATAGCACCAGGGGCTACAGGGGCAACCCCTGTGTGGAGGGTCCATGACTGCCCCGATCCGGCCCCAGCCAGTTCCAAGCAGCTCCAGCAGCCCCAGCACAGTGCACAGCTGAGCCTCTCAGCTAAGATAGTGCCTCAGGGAGTAGAAACTCCTTTCGCACAGGATCCGAGGGCAGTATAGCAAACAGAAGTGAAGAAAAAACCCTTTCATTCTTAAGCGAACAGTTTTGAATAAAATCCAGGGAATATTCACACCGAATAAGACGTTTTCCTCTTCAAGAATAACACTGCTTTGTGAATAGTACTTCTCAACTAGACTTTGGAGTATTTCTTGTCTCTTTCTCATGTTGGTATAAAGGATCATACTTTAACATCAGAATATGAACAAAAGGTGATTCGGTATCCCTGATTCAAATGACTCTGATAAACACTATTTGCACGGTGCAGGTCAGAGTTGATACACCTGTTGGTAGCTGGGTGACTGACCTCTGAGCAGTTATGCAGTGCTGAGGACTGACACACCAACCTTACTCTCAGCTCTGCAAATACTGAGTGATTTAGGTAAGATAAACAAAATAAAGGAAATGAAAGATTTTTTTCATATTATCATGTATATTTTGTAGAGGTGTTCAAAAAGAGAGTAGAGCAACAGCATAATTTTACAGACTGTGCTTGCTTGATTTATCAAAAATTTTGCACAGGACTTAATGTATTCTGAATGAGAGATTATAAAGCAATTGTTTTTCTACTCTAGCAATTGCATATGCGGGTACAGAAAACTGTAACTAAATCCACTTATTTAAAACTAGAATATAATTTCTAATGCTAAAAAGAAACCCCTATTGTATGAAATCGGGAAAATATTGAAGAGAGGCAGGCATGAGTTATACGAAAAATGAAAGAACAACAAAACACAGGAAATGCTTAATCTTTACTGAGTCCAGTTCTGGAGCCCTCAACACAGAAATGACATGGACCGGATGGAGAGGGTCCAGAGAAGGGCCATGAAAATCATCAGAGGGATGGAGCACCTGTCCTAAAAGAACAGGCTGAGGAAGTTGGAGTTCTTCAGCTTGGATAAGAGAAGGTTCCAGGGAGACTTTATAGCAGTCGGCCAGTACCTGAAAGGGAGGGTCTATTACGAGACATGTAGCAATAGGATGAGGGGCAATGGTGTTAAACTAGAGAAGGGTAGGTTTAGATTAGACATTAGGAAGAAATTCTTTACTCTGAAGGTGGTGGAACACTGGAACAGGTTGCCCAGGGAGGTAGTGGAGATTCCATCCCTGGAGACATTCAAGGTCAGGCTTAATGGGGCTCTGAACTACCTGATCTGGTTGAGGATGTGCCTGCTCACTGCAGGGGGTTGGACTAGATGACCTCTAGAGGTCCCTTCCAACCCAAGACATTCTATAATTCTATGTTTCTATTCATCAATGAACACAGTAAGATAAATTTTAAAATAAGATAGAAACTGGAGTACATCTGCAACAAAACTGGGTCCTGTCTGAAATAGTCATTAATGATAAATGAACAATTTTCATCCCTGGTCTGTCTTTATAAAGCATAACTGCTTTCTATTAAAGCATGCTGGCACTTACTAATAGAAATTCTCCTACTTAAAATAGCCACTGGAAGGAGATTTCGAATGAAGTTTTTGAACAACTTTAGGTACTGTTGCTCAACATTAGGAATATAATTCTGCGAACTTGTACAGCATAACAGTATTCCATTCCTAGTCATCATGCTAATAAGGACATCACAGCCTTGCACTGTATCAGCACAAACCAACTTTACCATGTGCAGCATGATGGTATATGGCACCTCCTGTAACCTAATCCAGAAGCCAGCTTTATCCCAGAACTGTTGTTATATATCTCTATCCGCCTCTATACATACTTATATTCCTTCTTTAGTACTTCCAGATACTCACTCTCTGCATAATTCTGAAAATACGCAATGCAGTATTTTCAAGACTTCAGCCTGTTTGTTCTCATTACACTTTAGGACACCTATTTCTAGTACGCACTTTCATAGTTGCTACTCTTGTTATTCTGCATATAGCTTGCTATCTTTTTAGACCCCAAATATTTTACAAGTACTAGTTTACTCTGTCCCATTTCTTTGCCTTGAAATAATTTTATTGCACTGGAATTACTGCACCTTAAGGCTGTTAAGAACCAGATCTTGGTGCTACATTCTTCCTTCTGTGTTGAAGGAGATATAGCGGGGTGACAGGCCAAGCAAACATCACTCATGTCAAAAACTTCTCATACTTCTGTTGCCTCTTACCTCTCCTCATGAGTGTGAATCTTCCTCAAATAAATGCTGAAAATACTATTTTTCGAGGTGTCCTGTTCATTTACTGTGAAGATAACCCACTAGGGCTGAGAACAGAATGCCGGCTGGAAAAAAAAAAAAAAAAGATTGATAATGGGAGGTAAGATGTGACTCACATCTCAGGTATTTTGAAATGTCTCATAAAAAACTCCCATTACAGCTTTTATTTTAGAACTTTTCTTCATCACCAGTGTTCATAATCAAAATTAGAGCATGGTGCTATATGAGCAGTAATAATGGGTAAGCATCAGAACTGAGCATACTTTTATTCTGTAGTTAAATTTCTTTAGGTGTCTGGCCTCCACACAAAGGAGGGAAGCAATGTATCATGGCCCCACCAGCCACCACTAGAAGTGATACTGAGTAGTAGAACACCCCAAACTTACATCTCTCCCAAACAATAGGTAAAGAAATCCTTTGTTACAAAGACAGTGGGAACTTCGGTTTGAAAGCTTGCAATAAACATTACTGTTGTTCCACTAAGATAACTTGGACATTATGGCTCACAAAGAATAATGAGTAAATGGGGAAAAAAATACCATTCTTCCATCAGTTTGTATTTCCCAATTCATATGTAAAGAAAAATAAAGACCCCTTCAACTATGAGCAGAAAACCTGCTTCAGATACATACTTTACCAGAAGTACATTACATGAAAATCCAAGTTTTCAAAAAAAGAGGCCAGAAAGACACAAAAAAAAGAGCAACAGCAATAACAACAAATTCTATTATGAATCGGTGATGAAACAAAAAGCAAAAAATAAAAGTACAAAGGATAAATCCATATCTACATAATTTTCCCAAGTCTTCAGAAAACCTGACACCAAAGCCATATTTCACTTCACTAAAACATTAATGCCATCTAAACAGCAACTATTCATTCAGAAATATAAACAGCTTAAAAAATGTTCCACCAGTTTTGTTACAGAATTTTTCATCTGTTGCAATGAAATGCTGCAGAATTTGAAAGCCATTCCCAGAGACTCTTGACCTTAACTGAAACCTTTAGAATGATTAAGTGAAGCGTAACAATTATGCCTCAGATGTTAAAATCAAAGCAGTGTATCTAAAAGATTGTTTAGTGCACAGTATCTTCACTAAGGCTGAGTCTTTGATAGTTCAAACTTATTTGTATTTAGCCCTGCATGTCAAGCTTTTTGGATTGCTTTGTGCTAGTTTCTTTCTTGCTTTGCTATTTTTTAGTTTGGGTTGGTATTCTTGAAATTTATGCTCCTAAATCAGATGACTGTCATGAGAGCATAAAATATATGAACATCCCATGAAACAAAGGATTGTTGCCAGCTATACAATATTTTGCCATCATTTCTACTTAGTCATTTTTATTGTTTTCAGCTTCACTGAGTGTCTGCCCTTTGTACATTAAAGGATCCATACGACCATTTGACACAATTTTGTATGAATAGAATCTCCTGTTAGAGATACATGACCTCACTTTCTGCATATTCATAAGCACAAATACATACAGTTTAAAGAAAAGAAAAAAAGATCAGAATATTTTAGAATGTTTTCTTTATTAGAGAATTATTGCAATGTATCAGGTAGATAGAAATATAAAATCTATTTCTCTACTATTCTGAATCCATATATACTTTATTTTTTAAAATAAAATATCTTCCTATCTTAAAAAGTTGGGGTTTGAAGATTGGAATTTGAGATTGTTGTCTGATTATTTCTTTTATATCCATTGGTTTATAAGCCCAGCTGTCGTCTAAGATGTAGCTTGCGCATTGAAAGACACTCATTCTTAATCATAAAAATAAAGATGAAATGAATGTAAAGGGCCAAAGGCCACAAAACATTGCTAAGTGTCAGTTAGGCTTCTGAGATTATTAGTAAGGGTCTTTTGAAGTTGTCACCAGTATCAGCCTCCTGCTGCCAAAAGACTTCAAAGGACACTGGTCCTTTCCCCTGCAGTCCTGTCTTGTGTCAACAAGTATTGAAGAAAGAACTGAACAGCCCTGTATTAAACTTTAAACTCATCATGTGGAGTTGTTCATAGTTCCTAAAATCATAATCTGCCAGGCAAAATCCAGAAAAGTAAATAAGGTAACAATTTCTCAGTTCCTTAAATTTTGGGGGATAGGATGACTGGGAGGGTGATTATTTTTTCTAGTCAAACAAACAAAATCCTTCCCTCTTCACTTGACATTTCGTAGTATACTTTGTTATTAAAGCATGTATGCATTGAAGATATGGTATTTCATAGCTTGTGAAAATTTAAGACATTCTACAACACATATTAAAAACAAAGGTATTTTGGGACTGTTAATCTAAACACTCAGCAAATACAGATTTCTCGTATATTCGCAGTTGTCATCTCTCGTGAGATCTTACATAGCAGGTTACACAAGGAGTGAGGGGACCATTGGCCACACGGCGGAGGTGACGCTACAGCTCATCTCTGCTATAGGTAAATGTAACTTCTTGTTGGAGTCCTCCAAGTGCGTGGTGCAGGACACAGACCTTTCTACTGCTTTGT